>OMLB01022371.1:58977-72330 GCA_900302555.1 Myripristis jacobus
GACGTGAGTGTCCAGCCACCTCCGCCTCTAAACTTCACACCAACGACCGTCTGTGCTCTCTGAATTCTTGCATGTATTTTGCTGTGTGCATGGTGGCAGCCTCTGGCATGAGGCCAGATGTGCAGAAGAAGGGGGAGGAGGGGCTCAATAAGAGGCAGATAGTGATCTCGCTCCTCTGGAGGGGCCTGGTGGGCTGATCTCACGTAAACACATTGAGAGGATCAGAGGGAGAAATTACCCTCTGCTTATAATACTGTAGGAGTAATAATTATTCTCAGAGACTGGGGAGAGAACACGCAACAGAGGATCTCACTGATGTTTAGAGCAAACCTTTTAAGACGCTGTGAATGCCGTGCTTTTCGATCACCATTTCTGAAAATTGAAAACATATTCGCCCTGTGTTTACTGTATTTTTTTTTTTTTTTTACGTAGAAAGCCACAACTGTGTCTGAAGGAATGTCTTAAATGCAGAATCCTCTGAAACTTTATTGAACCCTCAAAGCTGTTTGAGGTGTTCGAGGTATATTTAGACCAAAGCTCAGCTCCCCAGTCGGGTTGATTATGAACAAAGGCTCCCAAGAGGCGATACACCTCTTTAACACATCATAACATCATGCTCTTTCATTCATCCCGGGCAGTTCAATCAGTATTTGTGAATGTGAACAGTTCTCACCGAACATCATCCAACAACGAAAAAACAAACAAAGAAATTTGAATCGAATTCATTGGCCATCTTTGGTGACTCAAAATTTCTTTGAGCCTCTGGACCCAAAGAAGCCTCAATTCATGGCATTGTCTTGGCTTCTAAAGCAGAAAATGTGCCCATATCCCTGGAGAGTTGCCCATGGTTATTGTTAACAACCACAAAGTCAGTATCCTATTCACTGTCAGTGGAGCAGCTCCAGAAAGTGTCTCCCAGTGACATCCAAGATCTGTCTGGTCTCTTTCTAGCGTTGGAAGAGACTTTTTTATGTACATAATTCTGGGGCTAAACCATTGAAGATAATAGAAATAACATGTGGATTTTATTTTTGGGTGGATTTTGTCTCCAACAAAAGAAGCGCACAATTCCGTGAGTGTTCTCCAGACAAGCATGTAAAGGGCTTTGTAAGCTCCATCTATCATAACGGCATTAAAAACATTATGGAAGCACGCAGAAAGGTCCGGGTTAAGATGAGACAAGGACACCGTTTTCTCATTGGCCCAACACTGTGTGCCACTTGGTAAATGTCAAAATATTTCACTGACGCTGGATCAGATTTTATATCTAGCAATATTAAATGCCATATGGATACGCCATATGGATTACAGTCAGTCATTGTATGCGATTTCGAAAGTGAGCCTCCGCAATCCAAGTTTTATTATTACAAGCATACGTTTGCCTTTAATTCAGCCGAACATTTGCTGTCCATGTCGCTCGACAGTTGAGCGTCTAATAAAAAGATGTAGTGTTGAAAAATGTGAGTCAGCAAGCTTATGATTCTCAGCTCCACAAAGTCACATAAAGATTGCATGATGCTCTGTCTGCTTTACTGACTGCCCCTGACCCCTCTGAAATTTACAGCTGATTTTAAGGGGCACGTGAAATGCCAGGAATACCTGAAATACTAAAGGTCATAGACTTACACCATACAGTGGTCTTTATAGTACACAAATAACTCCAAATTCACTGGGAAACATGGTTTTAAGTAGTTAATTGTGTCAGGATTTATACAAGACCTGACAACCTCATTTTTGGCTTCGTGACCAAGATTTTCAAATGACATGATCTAATCAGGACCACATGACAGCTGAAATCTGATTTTCTGTTAAAGTCCTACGGTGGACAGCAGTGAAGAAATTTAGCATTTGCAGTCTGACAAAGAAATCTGATTTTTGTCAGATGCTGATTGTGATCCGTTTCAAGATGTTCTCTCTTCTCCTTTCGCTCATTCAGCTCGTCTATTCTTTGCTTTTTACGCATGTGAGATTTATGAATGTAAGTGTGAGTTTTTTGATAATGAGATGCATGTTTCATGTGCGGCAACACTGCAGAGTTTTTCGAGAACAAACATAAGCCTCTCTCTGTTTCTAAGAGTAACAGATGGAGTAAAATGAGGAGGAGACATGCTGTGATTCCTGAACCGATGTGTTGAACTGCAGCTGAACGCCAGCCAGTGGTGGATTATCATGATTGATAGAGGACGATGGAGTCATTTGTACAGTGTAAAATGGCTCATTTATGATGGATGTTAAGTTGAATGCATTCCCTCTCACTACTAGGGGGAAAAAGTGATTTCTGTCGCCAAAGTCTATTCCAAGTTATTTACAAATCATTCTTGGTTTCTCTGGCTGTGCCTGTGATAAGGCTTCCACAGCTTGATAATGACAACAAGCTGTACAGTGAGCAGATGAATTTGGTAAACAGGATCAGAGGTTAACAAGGTTATAGAGACTGTGTGTGCCCCAGTGCCCATGACTATTAAATTCCTACGCTCTCTGTTGTGTCTTGTAGGTGTGTGACCTGTCATTCAGCTTGAAGAAGATGCTTAGCAGGCATAAACTCACACACAACCCCAACAGGCCCATGGCAGAGTGCCAGCTGTGCCATAAGAAGTTCACCAGGAACGACTACCTCAAAGTACATATGGAGAACGTCCACGGGGAAACGGAGGGCTAGAGTGTGCTACGGAGGCACTGACTGAAAATGAAAAGGATCTCATACTCTATGCAGCTTGTACAGCCTGTACATGTACAAAGAAATAGGTAACAGTATTATACATATGTATGGAAAACATAAGCAGGATCATTACAAACTGGACATCTATCCTGTACATAATTAACTCTTGAGTCATTCGTTTTAGATACTGATTTGGACATGTGAACCAAAAAATTCAAATGTTGCTCATCTGCCTCCAAAGCCCCCATCACAAAAGCATGATAGAGATGAAATGTGTTAAATTTCGGGTATAGCACCTCTTAACAAATACTCACCGAACGCTTCCGATCTGTCTAACTACTTTTACATACTGTAACAGCCTGACCTCTTTACTGTAGTTTTTGCTGACAAACTGTCTGAATAACTTACTGTACGTCTGTGGCCAGTGGCCAGCTGTCAAAGAAAACCTTCAATCCAAGATGCCCACCAAGCCCTTTCAACACACTTTTTTGTTCTACTTGTAGACCATGTACATGTTGACAACTTCCTGTTCCATTTTTTATACCAGTTCCTCGGTGTAAAGCGGTTTGTTTGATTGACTCTTAGAAGCCCCAGAGCGTACTTCAGAGCCAGACTGGACCGTTCTTTAAATTCAAAGTAATGTTCGCACAGTACATGATCAACAACACTCTCTGGAAGTATTTAAAGCCCACTGACTGAAGAGGATTTGAGTCACCAAGTGGCATTAACCTAACCAGCTATGTTATCTGGCACATCCCACAAAAAACAGCTTTTGTTTACAGGATAGTAAGAGATAGAAGGTTTATCAGGGTAAATGTCTGAATAATAACTTCACTTTTTCAGCCAACATTTGTCAGATCTAGGGGTGTAAATCTTAACACAGATTCAATTCGAATTGTACAATTCACTAGTTTGCAATTCGATTTAAGAATGTCACATTTAAAATTTTAAATCCTAATAAAAACATGCAATAATGCAAGACTGTCCGTATTTTTCTGAAATGTGAAAAACAGAAATACTTGAACATTATTTATTTAAAAAAAAGAAAAAAAGTTAAAAAAAAAACAGAAATGTGCATTTCATAGTATTCTTGGGTCTTTTTTGTGAATAAGTCGACTGAACACATTTCACATTGAACAGGCTGAACTCCGGATTAGTCTTTTTTTTTTTAGCTGATCGATGCAGTCGAATCAGCAAAATGTATAATTGATATATGGCTGCAATAAATTAATCATTACACCCCTAGTCAGATCTGTTAGTGCCCCCTTTTTTATGGGTAGGAACTTTTGCCCTAAATAACATTATTAGACCACAGACCCTCTTTTGATAGGATTTTTACTGTGGGACGCCTGAGGATTTCTGTTGTTAAGTGTGGTTAGTTAGCAGGAGAGATCAAACCAAACAGTCAAAATGGACATTCCTGTATCATTCTCTTGCTATTCCAACTTCAAATGAACGCCAGTCTTTATTTTGCTGGAACCCTCTAAACCCTTTGTAAGAGCCCACTTTGGGAGCCGCTGCTCTGTGGGGGCTGATATGCTTTAATATGATCCATTGACTGGAGATGCTGTTCCGCTGGTGCTCAGTGTGTTACTGTTGCTGTGTCCCAAATTTCACTACGGACAAGAGACCAAAAAGAGTCAAAAGTACGATGTTCTGTGATTTTCATAATTAACTGTTGAATATGTTTTAATATGAATATCCCCAGGGATGTTGTTCTCTGAAAGTTTACAGTGTTTTTTTTATGATTCTTAATATGTTAAATAATGTATTTCAACGTTAAGTGCAATTCTCCTCTCTCTAGTCCTGTAAGCAGTCCCCCTTCCAATTACTGCACATTTTCCAGCCGTTTATTCTACATTTGTGGACTGTGAATTGTCACTTCACACTTTTGTGTTTTGAAATGTATAAAACCTCATCACCTACCAAACATCCATTTCCTCTGTTCATTCTAATTATGTGTTAGTGAACTGTTGACATTGGGGTACAAGGAAACACTTTGAGAGTTGATTAAAAATGTTCACTTTTTTGTTGTTAATGTAACCCCTATTCTTGGGTTGGCAGTCTGCTGGGAGCGAAGGCTAATTAAGGCTTTTTTCTGAGGCCACAGCCGCCACTTGCCTGATCTGTAAAGCCGCACACTAAAGACTGCCTCTGATGGTTTCTCTCTGTGGAGGGAGGAACTATTTCTCATATTCATCCCCAGCTGAAGCTAAGAGGTATCTCAGGATTTTGCTCTGTGAGAATCTCGTCAGCGGCGGAGAGAACGAGGAAAGCTGGAGTTATTCTCATCAGTGCTCTGTGGAGTTTGTCAAATGGGCTTCAGTTCAAACTCAGTAAATCCTACCATGTGTGGTTTTGGCTTCCTAAAAACAGATAACTATTACAGCGTGTCCATATCTTGACTTTTTGAATGAGTGCTTGCTGTTTGAATGACAACAAGTAAACACTAGCCTTTGTGTTCGTTTACAATTCAGCGTTTGCAATATAGAAATCACAAACTGTACAGAATATTACGCTCGGCTCACCTCGGCCTCACTTAGGTCATGGGTGGTGATGACATGGTTCTCAAATATCATGTGGCCATGTTAACCTGCAATCCCTCAGAGCTGGGTTCACCGCATGGCCATGCAGGGCGTGGCTCCCCTCACCCTGCCCCGCCGAGACCCACACTGCCAGCTGCGCTTGTGCTGCCCGCTGTCTGCTCTTAGTGGTGAGGCCTCCGGGCCACGCTGACGCTCCCTCAAACTCAGTGGCATTTATATTGCATCTTGTAAACAGTAGTAGTAGTAGGGATTTTCAGCAGCAGGATATTATTGCCTGCCACATGCCCCCGCCATCCTGTCACAGCACACACCTAGTCTGTCCCAAAGTGGACGAGCAGGTCCGAGAAATCACGCAGGGCACTGAAATATCTGTTTTTGCTAATTATACCGGTCTGTGTCTGTCTGTTATTATCCTACTAGGTGTTTGTTTGTGTCACTGTGTCTTTCCCGTGGTGTTTCCCTGGTTTTCCATTTTTGTCTCCCAAAATTTGGCTTTCTGCTGGGACTTTCCCAAGTGACCCAATACCCCAGTGATCTTGTCCTCCACTTGAATCAAACCTCCTTTCCCCTGAGCACCCCTGAGTGCGTGTGTCTCTCCCCTCTATCTGGGTGTATCATGCCAAGGCTCCCAGTCAATGTGTTTCTAATTACATGTTTTTACTGGAAGCCCCAGTTTCCTGTGTTGCCTGCCCATTTGTGAGTGTGGCCAGACTGGGCCCCGACCAGCATCCACAGAGGCCCATGCCAGCCCCGCCCACCGCGCAGGAGTGTCATTAGCACGACGGCTACGGTTTATGGCAAACCACTGTCACGTTGGGAATGACATGGACACGCTTGTCTGACCTTGGTGTTTGGCCGGCATCGCCATGGAAACAGGTAGCCTCCCCTTCCACTTCCCTTGACCAGGGGAATGTGGAATGTGGATGCCCAGTGAAGGGTGCCATCCAAAGGAATTTTAATATGTATGGGCGGGGTGTGTTTAGGGCTATTCTGAGTCACCCTTTCAGCATTGATGGACATTCCTTTAAAGCCTTGCTTCCATGGAAACAGACAGAGTGGCATTTGGGTACCTTAAAATCCTTGATACTCAAAACCACCAAAAGGTCAAATGCTTGACACAAGGCTAGAGGGCTTGAGCTTTAAATTTGCCTCTTGTCTGTGGAAAAAAAAAAGAAGGCCGACGGATAGCCTTTGGATATTCGGATTAGAGACAGAAAAAGCTGCATAGTTAAAATAACTGAAAGATAGCCGTTTGATAGCCTAAATTGGTCAAAAATCCTGCAAATTATTCTACTATCAACCAGTTGCTGGTCTCTCTTTCTCCCTCCCATGCCCACTTTCTGTCTGTCCTGTTCAATAAATTACAAGATGGTTCTAATTTAATCTTCAGACTCCACCCCAGGCAAGAGAATGGTGTATCAGGTCAGGTAGACAGGGATTATTTCATTAGGAGGAAACTGGGAGAGGAACTATCATTAAAGTGTGCCCAGCCACTCCCCACCCCCCATCCTGCTCAAACCCTCCACACCTAATTTATACAAAATCACTTAAATGTGACCAAACTCAGCTAAGATTCAAAGCACAGGGAGAGTGTTTTCTTAAAGTTGTCCGGAAGATTTGTAATCTACCTATGGCTATTTAAAATTTTCAGTATTTATTTCATAAATAAGTGGTAGTACTATCAACCCAAAATATGAAAATGATCCCAGTGTTGAGGCAGAAAAACAGGAGCAATGTGCTGTATCAAACTGAGTTTCCCGTGAGAAAAAAAGACCCTGAAAAATCAGATTGTCAGAGATGTAGATTGAAGGGGAAACAGCGTGTCCAGAGTGTTTGTGCTTGAATTTGGCTGCAGGAAATGGGCCGCATTTGAAGCTCTAGAGCACAATAGTGCCTCGGACTAAGAATTGTGAGAAAGACAAGAATGTGACAATGTACAAAAGGAAAAAAAAAAACTTGTCAGAATGGAGAATTGTCTCCTATTCCCAGTTTTGAACGTCTGGAAAGTTAGACCCTGGATTGTGATGAAGACGCCCCTGCTGTCAAAAAGTTTCTAGTAAATTATTTGCTTTGTGATCAGTGTGCTCCAGTATTTCACTTGAGGTTCTCTTGAGTTCACAAATTCAAGATTACCTCATTCTGAGAGCACTGGAGTGGCCTTCACGGAAGAGATTTGTTGGTTGGATTTCATCAGATTATACTCTGTAAGAATGGTCAGGCCTAAACCATAATGACGGTCAAGAAGTGCAACTTCTAACTCAAACAAATGAGTGTTTTCTTTTTCTAAAACGCAGAACAAAAGAGGGATGAAAGATGACAGAAAAGATAGCACAGAGTATAGAGGCCAACTCTGAGAGGCTGGAGGTTAAAAGACGTCAGTCAGTACGCTGGCTCACCTCTGGAGCTTGAGCGTTAGTCACTTCTGTCATCAGGTTGTTGCTGTGTGCCGTCACTCCTCGGTCTCATTAGTAACTTCAGTGCTGTCCTCACCTCATACATACAAGGGAAGGATGCCTTGTGTGTCTGTTATGTGGCTATACATTGTAGCAACAGAACAGATTTCTTACAATATCAGAGTAAGACAAGATTGGCGATTTATATTGTGTGATCCTACAAAATTGACCACAAATGACAACCACACCATGCTGGTGCTGTGCTCAAATTCAACTGTCCCGGTACAAATTTTCCTTGGCGGAAAACAGACGATTGAACAGCAAATCCAATCAAAGTGTGACCTTTGCCAAGGTTTCCTTGTGGCCCACAGAGCAAGAAAACAAAAATATGTCTTTGATGAGCAGCCAGAAAACAAATTCAACCCATTCTTTTCTATTAGTTTGTAAATGTTTGAAAATGCTGTGTAGTGGCTGACTCTCTCAGAACCAGACTCATCTTTCTTGGTTTTCCATCCCAACAAGTTTCATTCAGTGCTGCTCAGGGATTTATCGCTAGGTGATTAGTGATGACAGAGAAGACTTAACTGGTCTAGCCAAAACATTTGTGCAAATGTGATGAGAGATGCGCCATATTTCTCCTCCTCTCTCTTTGCTCAGACTGCTGCTCTCCATCCCCCCTCTCTGTCTCAGCCCTCATAATCTTTGCATTTTTGGAGCCCAGTGTTACACACAGCCCAACACAAATAATAGCAATCTCCTGCTGGGCTGGAGAACCAGTTAGGACAAGAGAGGCCAAGGGTAATGACTCGAAATGTTTCATCACCAGAACACACACAGAGAAAACAGAGAAGGGGATTCACTCTAGACAAAGACGTGCATTGAAGCACAGTGAATGCGATTCTTAAGCTTCTCGTGTGTCTGTATACATGATAAGTGAACATGCACACCAACGTGTTGAATAAAGAAAAACAAATTTCAACACAAGCTTAATATTTTCATTTTTAGATTCGTGTGTTGGGAACAGCAGTTAACAATCTATTGAATTGAGCTTAACTAGTGACATAACATTGGCCTTATTGTCCCCTCTCATGCTACATTTCTGCTTTGAATTTGTACCATGTTTGAAATTGAGTCCTGTGTGTAAGTTTGGAGAAACCAAATACCAGAGAGAGGGTCTGTTTCCTGTCAGAGAGGCAAGAGAAGCAACACTGAGATACACACCTTTCATGTGCTGATTTAAGTTTTGCTTGAATGAACACAAGAAAACACACGCATACACACACGCATGCACGCAAACGTGAGCTAACTTCACGGAGAATGGCCTCCAGTGTCTGTAGCCTCTCTGAAACGTGTGAGGTGGGACACAGTTTGCGTCTTGAGGCCTGTGAATTAAGCATGCTGAACCTGTTAACCCAGACCACACACACACACACACACAGGCAGACACACATACATACGTGCACTGAATTGTAATTCTCCAGCCATACAGGGACATCATGTGAGGGGAGTGACGGTTGTCAGAATGAACAGCTGCCCGGGCCAAAACACATCTATCTTCCACAGGAAGTTATTGGTCAAACAAACGTAATGAATCCGTTGTTCCTGTGTTGTTGCCGGAGCCACTTTACCATGACCATATTTGTCCACCCCACTCCCATACTCATATAACACATACACACACACACACACACACACACACACACACACACACAAACCTATATGCGCGCTCTCTTTCTCTCTCTACCTCTTGCCCATAAACAGAGACAGCAGAGTCGGAAGAGAATCAAGGTCATACATCCATTTGCTTTCAGCGCTCTATCAACAAAAGCTGTCTCGGTAGCTTGTGTAAACACACACAATATGTGAGCGAGTACAGTCCATACAGACGATGCTGTAAAATGTCAGTTTGTTATTGCTCTGCATGGCTGGTGATAATAGCTGTTATCAGTAACATATCACCGAGGACGCGTCTTCAGATGGGGATTAATCCGGGACAGCCATTGGATCCAGCGGAAAGATAAAGGGCTAAAATGGCCATGTGCTGCCAAAAAAAACCTTTATCTCAATATGTTATTTAGTCTCATATTTAGTGTTTAAAGCTTGTTTTTCTAAACAAACAAGAATAAAAATTCTGCCACTGGGATGAGATAATCACTTTTTTTCCAATGAACTTTTTTCAGGAATTTTTCTGTTAACAAGAATGAATGAATATGTTGAGACAAGGCAGAATAAAGCAGATCAGCCTACAAATATCAAGAAAATTACTCTTTATTCAAGAAAAAAAACACTGGGAACAATGGTATTGTCTCAAACACGAGATTTAAACACTGGATATCAGGCTAAATGACTTAAGACGCAGTGTGCTCACTGACATAACAAAGTGGTAATGCTGTCACGAGCTCCTCAGACTAATGATGTCTGCAGGTGAACTACAAACAGAAAGAGACAGAGGCATTACTGTACAGCAGGAGCGGTAACTGTCATGGTGCGTTTCTGTGAAGTTGAAAAAAAAAGAGAGCACACATGCACGACATCAGACGACGCTCTGCCTTGCTGCCTCGGGGCTGTCATCTACAGCGAGTGATTTATAGGGGCCCGTGTTCATGTTCACTTGTTGGAAAGCTGATAAAATAAGGAAGTGCAGATACCTGTTCCCCAAGCGGTGGTCTGTAAGACATCAGCCTTGATCCCATAACTCCAGGAGCCCAACCCTGTCAGCCTGAAGAATGAGAGAGGCTGACCTGGGTACAGAGTAGCCAGGGCCTTCAGATAGTCATAAATTACCTCCTTGTTATAAATAAAAACCTGCACCCTGCTCACTGAAACAGTAAGAAGATGCGGAAAAACCCAGCTTCTGTTCACTACCATGAAAGTCGGAGGTAATACACTGCATCGCGTAATCTTTGTGTAGATTGACATTTGAAAACAGTGTGTATTATATGAAAAGAAAAAAAAAATATGCTTTGTTTCCTTCAAAATGAAAATAGCCAGATCCTGAATGAGAACATCTACTGGACAGCAAATGAAAGAGACCTTATTTACATGCTCAGGTTTCAACTTGTGTGGCGACTGGGACAGTTTACCTCCATGTCCTTGAAACAGTCTTTGAAGCACAAACCCTCAGTCACTGCGCCTCGGTAGCAGACAATGATGTGTGTGTGTGCGACTTTCTTCTTGTTTCCCCCGCTGAATGTGGGCAACCCGTATATTTAACCTCTGCACCAAACCTTTACAATCGTTGCTCTCACATCTGTCTTTTCCACCGTGCAGTTTAAAGTGATATGATCACAAGTTTACTCATGCGCAACACAAGTGTGGACCGCTCACACTGCGGAGCGATATCTAAGAGCCATTGTGCTCTAAGCCGTTTCCAACCCTGTGTTCTTCACGGCAAATGAGTGAGGCAACTCTCAAGCCCCATTAAGCGGAAGGCAGTTATTTATTTGTTTTTTTTTCAGCTCTGGACACGGCCCGCCACAGGTGCAGGGTGAGCCAAGAGACCTTGGGGCAGAGTCTACCAAAAACAGTAGTCTCTGTGGGACGTGTAATGGACCTTACACCCGCTGCGACTGGGAGAATGGACTTATGACCTCAGTTTTTCAAGTCACCAAACTGACACGGAGCATTTGAATTGGTCTACCACATGTACTCATTTCACATTCAGGCTGGGCGATATGGACAAAATCAAACATCACAGTTTCTTTGACCAAACACCTTGTTATCGATATTATGACAATACTGTAGAGCTGACCACTGATGCTTTCATAAGATATTCACATACAAGAGATTTTTGATAAACAGTGGACATGACAGCCACGTAGGTAGAAGCAAATATTAGAACAGCTACAACAGTCTAACAAGATCAGAAAACTGTAGCCCTTTACTGCAATGTAGCCTTTTAAACCAGGGACAGACAACACTTATACCACATCACAATACTACGATATTCAAAATCCCAGATGATATCTAGTCTTCTATCGCGATATAGATACAGTCTCGATATACTGCCCAGCTCTAGTTCACATGCATGTTATTGTAAAAATGATTTTTGTTTCACGAAGCCTATCAGCATCATTACGTTCTCTTAGGATTATGAATGCTGGTGGGAGCATTTACATTACCTTGACATGGTCATGCTCTTGAGCAGCACCCTACCAGTTCAAAAGGACCTCTGTGATTTATAACTTCAGCCACTTCGTCTTTCATGCCATAACTTTTCATAGTACCTTAAATTCCCCCAGAATGGACCTGTTCTTTTTTAAACCGCTGGATTAGCAGTTTGATTTTATCAGAGCTCATACATGAAGCTCTATCCACACTATATACTTTTCATGGGTCTCCTTCTGGATTATAATAGGCTTTGGATGCCATGACTCGGGGTCAGTTATGTTTCAAGAGCAAAATCACTCCTGGACGAGCCTGTGTGATGTGAGGATAAATTTAGAGTCAGTGAGCGTTTCAGCGGTTTGGAAAGTGTTTGTGGTCCATTTTCAAAAAAATACTGTACATGTTCCAGCGAGCACTGCAAGGGTCGCTCGGGAAAATCAAATACCGTGTAGCTATTCAGCCGAACGTCTAATCACGCTGGTGATGTGATTCTCAAAACAGCTAGTCCACCACATGCCCTGGTTTGTAGTGATTTTCATACCTCTCAGACCTACTCATGTCCACCTTAAAAACAGGAAATGTCGCCTATGGATACCGTGGTTACAAGGTGGATTAGTTTGCCACTTAGGAAACAGTCAGGTTATGCTAGCAGCACCATTGGAGCTATGCTACTTTTGAAGGGCGATATTTATTAAAGATTATGTTACAATATATAATCCTCAAGTCAGTGGGAAACAGTTTAATCAGGACTTTCAAAACACATGACTAGAGGCAGGCAGTTCCAAAGCCAGTGTGACGTATTCACTGTCCTGCTCAGTTTTCTGATTGCTGCCATTGGTTTGAAATTGCCATTTGTTTGGTTTTTAAAAGCAGTTTCTCTTCTTCAAAGTGGTGTGGGGTTTCAGTAGCCTCTGCTTTTGCCCGTCACCGATCTGGAAGTCATAAGCAGCTTTAATTGTAGTTTATGCACATGTCATACAGTTTTTAAAACAAAATGTAATTCTAGATAGCAGAAGTACAAAGTTTGGATACATTTGTCAGGCTGCTTTGCAGTGTTTCGGGAACTAGATGCTCTGGAGGGGTCTTGTTTGGAGTTGGCCCTTTTTGTGAAGGGCTGGTGTTTAGAGCTGTGAGCACGCTTTAGCCCGGGTCACCTCTGCAACAGCTTTTGATTCTCCGTCTTTGTTCTCCAATCAGAAACGTGTTTCAGTTTGAGTTTCATTAAAAGCATGTCCTGAAATTGGATCCATCCCTTTGTACACTCGCTGAACAGGAACAGTACGCAACCTAACTGGAAGCAGATCATCCTATCCTTCATCAATGGGCTTAGCTGTGTGTGTGTGTGTGTGGGTGGGTGGGTAGGTATACGTATGTATGTGTGCTCACGCAGGTGTGCACGCATGCATGGATGGGTGCACACCTGTGTTTGTGCGTGTGTTACTAAGACCCGTGTGTGCTTGCGAATCAATATAAACCGAAGTGTCACTCTCTCTGTGAAACAATATCTTAATCTTGCATGGCCTGGCAGCACCATTTATTCAGTGTGCATGACATCATTCACCCCTCGGACACATTAATGATTATTTCATTCTCTTCTCCTGCCAAGGAAACACCCTCGCTTGTAACAGAGCACAGCAACACACTTAGC
>OMLB01022375.1:1978-12743 GCA_900302555.1 Myripristis jacobus
CAATGCTCTGTTCCTCTCCTTTTTCTGCTTGTTTTTATTTCAAGGCCCGCTATCTCTCTCTCCATGCCTCCTCCTCCTCTTTCTGTTCCCAAACTCCTCCTCCGTCTCCTTTTCTAAACTTGTTCATTTCCCTCTTCACTCATACTCAGTGACATCCTTTTTTCTATTATTTATTTTGATAATGCCTTTTCCTATGGCAGAGCACTCATCCTCTCCACTGCTCTTCAACCTATTGTATGTGCCTGAATTTAAGTGTGTGTGCATGAGTGTTTCCAAGTGTGTGAACACATTAGTGGGAGAGATCGCGTGCACTTGCTTGTGAGTGTGTATGGAAATGTGTGAGAAAGTGTATGCACATGTGTGAGTGTATGCAATTATGTGTATGTGTCTCTGTGCGTATATATGTGAAAATGCTTGGTTTGAGAGTAGAAAGGCACGTGTTTGTGTGTGTTCGCACATACATCTTTGCCTTTTGTATGCATTTCCAGTGTGCGTCCACATCCATATGCATACGTGTGTGTTTGATAAGGCCGGAGGCTGGCAGATATGACACACCTCATCTTCCCTTCCATAGGCCTCTATTTTAATCTGGGAAAACAGGCTGTGTGTGTAATGACCTTTAGAGAGGGTGAAGATAAGTAGATGAGGCTGACTGCAAAGAGCGTAGAGTTACCTGATAGCAATAAGGGGGAGGATGACAGAGCGAAAGAGATAAATGGATGAAGGGATGGGATAAAGTGGAGCATTTAAGGAGAAATATGCACACAGAGGAGTGAGAACATGGACCCTCTAAAAATCACGGGACTGGTTGTGTTTCCTTGTGAGAAAAAAAAGAGCTTCCGCTTTCTATTCCAGGGCAATGCCTTTGTTTACATTTTGTTTATATGCTATATGTGAAAATGAATGATTTGCACAATCAGCTTGCTGAGTTTGTTGGAGGATATCTGTGTCTTTCTGATGATCATATGGCATCAAAGTCCTCATATTCCCTCGGTTGATTTTGTTGATCTTTGACTGCAGGCGCTGCTATTGTTGTTCTCTGAGTTTTTGGAGGTGATGGCTTCCTCTTTAATCTTCATGCACCCTCACTGGCACAGAGTGTAAGTAAACAACACAAAGCCTGAGCGAGTATGTACAAATTTGTATGCAGCGATGTGTTCAACTGTGCTTCTATTTTGGGGCAAGTTTGACTTTGTTGTTAGGATACTGCCACCTTTCCACTCCCATACCTCCAGGCCATGGCGCTGTCTTCCACCCTGATACCTTCCACTTATTGAACTGCTTTTCCAAGTGCTTTGCGCTCCACGGTCAGTCAGTGATCACAGGAATGTTGTAAGGGCACTAAATCTCTTTTAGACCTTTTCGCTTCTTTTTTTAGCTGCTTTTGGTGATGCAGGGATTGAAGCTTACTGCGCTGCTGCAGTCACAGTGAAGAAGTCTGCAAGGTAAAGTGTAACGATAAAGGGAAGTGAAGGGCAGAGGAGGAGGGTTAAGGACATGGATGATGAGATGGAGGCACGGATAGAGGGATAAGGAGAAAGATAGAGGGATGAGGGGGCTGAAGACAGTGAAGGGTGAACAGACCTGGAGGAGGAGGGCTGAAGGAGAGTAACAGCAGAGGGATGGGGGAATAAGGAGGTGAAACGCAGTGGGGGGCAGAGAGGGGGTCCTCAAAAACCCCTGATTATACTAATCCTGGTGGACCCCCCTCATAGCAGATTAGTGCCCGTACACACACATACACACACACACATACACGCACCTTCTGTTGCCCCGGCACATGTTGATTTACCCCACTCACTGGCACCCCGTGGCTGCCTCCAAATCCCTGGCAGATTGGGCACAAGTACAGCCAGGAGAGGAAGGGAACGAACGGAAGGAGGGATGCTGAAGGGATGCTGCTACCCCAGGGAATACAGAGCATATCGACCACGGCCGGCTTCAATTCACATTTAATATCCAGTCAGTTCAAGAGGCACCTCCTAAAATTCCACTGAGCGGCTGAATGCATTTCTCTCTTCCTTCTCTGTGAGTGCTGCATCACTCTGTTGCAAATGCATTGCTGATGGTGTCACATGTACTGGATTCATCTCTTTAGTGTTATTGACAATGAATGAGCTAAAACTAGCGCTGTTTTGAACCATGTTTTGCTAGGCTACCATGAAGGTTTCCTGTTAAAACTCTTTTGGCAGTGACTCACACAAAGTCAACATATTTTTCCCCACAGGAATGTTTTTAGACTTTGAGGTGTACAAAAGAAGATTCTCCTATTCGTTTATTTTTTTCTTTGTTGCAAAATACAACATCAGAAGAATGTTCATATTTTTACACCACCGCTAGCCGGCGCCTAAGGAACGCCATGGCAGTTGATTTTCTGTTCACCCATCAGTCTTTCCATTCAACACCTACTCCAAGGCAAAACATCTCCAGATCTGTAGGTTGGATTTTCACGGAAAATGGTGCCCATGAAATTTGGTGACCACATTCATGTTCCCCAAAGGAAGACTCCTGTCAATTTGACCTCATGACCTTTGAAATAGCGTCACCCTCAATGTAAACTATCAACACAAGATATTACAAAATGTAATCCCTGGATTAAGGAAGATGCCTCTTGATGATGGTTACTTTTCTTGTAAATGGACTGCATTTCTATAGCACTTTTCTTGTCAACTGACCATTCAAAGCACTTTACGATATCTGCTTTATCATTCACACACTGATGGCAGAGGTTGACATGCAAGGTGTCAACCTACTGATCAGGAGCAGTTAGGGGGTTCAGTGTCTTGCTCAAGGACACTTCAACATGCTCTCTGCATGACATCAAAGTTTGATGTCAAAATCTATGAGGCATTTTTTTATGAAATTTGGTGCACACATTCATGTTCTTACAGCATGATCCCTGTTTATGTTGATGTCCCCATGATCTTTCCTTCATCCTCGGGCCAAAAGGTCAAGTTGTACACTAGATATCTTACGATTAATGGATTGGCATGTTGTTTGATGAGCAAATTTACATTCTCCAAAGGAAGAGTTCTCTTGGTATTGGCAATCTTATGACCTTTCCATTGGCTAAAATGTCAGATTTGATATTTTAAGTCTGTTGGGCGGGCAGACATGAAATTTTGTAAGCGCATTCATGCTACCCAGACCATGCACCCTGTCAGCTCTGGTGACTGCGTGACCTTTCCCGTAGCACCATCAGACCAAATATTTGACTTGTGTTCAACATTCTGCATTTTTAAATGTACTTGGTACAAGCAAATATGCAGGCTGGTGTAGTTGCAAATGTCTGATCTGCATTAAGATTCCTCTGCTAAAAGAACATCTGCATAGAAAGCACTCAAGGGTTTGCCTTTGGAAAAAATTTGAATTTTGAGACTTCATCGCTTGTTGCAAAATTATACCCATGGGCACAATATGTTGCTTTGCATACCAGCAATGAAGATTAACACTGATATCCTACTTAAAACAACGGATGTCTGATTTGCTGCATTCTGCAACAATTATGGATCCAGCATGAGCTGGATATATTTTGACCATGATTATTGGTTTATGAAGGCCAACCTAAAATCTTAAAATCTTGATGAAGCGCTGGCTCGTGACTGTGTCGTCGATTTGAATCCCAAAGACAGGCAGTCAAAGTGAACAAGCAACAGTCTCACCCCTTCGACAGCTATTGTCGAGGTGCCCTTGTGCCAGACACTGAACCTCCAACTGCTCCAGTGGAGCTGCTCTGTGGCTACAGATTGTGGTTGTGCTGGGCAGCTGCCAGGTCTGAATGTGTAGAGCTGTATGAATGCGAAGCAGGGGGGTGCTGTAAAGGAACATGTGTGCTCAGCAAACGTTTCCTGGATAAACAGGTTTAAAAAAGAATGCGAGAGACAGATTGTGTCACAGTAAGCTACTAGTCAAGGAGGTAAAGAGGAGGGCTGAATGGCAGGATATGCTTAATGTCAGCCAGATTGCACAGTGCAGCACTTCTCGCTGTAAATGACACCAAAAGGATGAAGAGGGATTATAGAACACAGCGTGGTCTATGCTCGAGTTGAGTTACAGGCTAACGAAAGCAGAAATGTAGGCGCTTCTAAAAGTCATGAATTTAAACAACACTAGACTACACCTTTTATTTTCATCAACCACGGTCTTCATAAGGCATGCTCACTTGAATTGTTGCACAAGATAAACAAAAAAGGAGGACCCATTAGTCCTTTGCAGGAATATATCACAGACATTTCACACTTCAGTGATACATATTTCCTTTACAAGTGTGACTAGGCTGTAAACACAAACACTGTCATGCACAGTGTTTAGTCATGTCTTGCTTCTGTCTCCGTGTCAGTTTCACGGTTTAGTCGGACAAAAAGAAATTCACTGTTAAACTATTAAATCTGTTTTAGGGTCCACTGAGAGTGAAACAGGGAGGCAAAGAACAAGAGCAACTAGGGATGACAAAGGAGACAAAGACAGAACCAAAGACAGAAAGAGATGTCTTTTTTGTTTGCCAATGTTTTTGGTGTTATGAGCCCTCACTATTCTGCTCATACTGCACTTATCAGAGATCACTTATCAATCGAGCTATCTTTTGTCTTTTGTCTTGGATTTTCTGTAGATGAAGTTTGAGCTTCTGAAGATGGCAATCTCCTCTTTGTCTATTGAGCCACGGTGACAACCAGTGCTAGTGCCAATTATCCAGTATTTCTTCTATTAAATCCAAAAAACTGGAGATGTAATAGGATTTCTTCCAAGTAAAGAGCAACCAGAAACCCAGAGCTTCGAATATCTAAAATAATATGCAGTCTGGCAAACTCACGCAGAGGCATTAGGCCTATCAAAGGCTAATGTTGGAAAGTGAATTACCAAAATAATGGATTAGAAATATAAAGGGAGAAAATGTTTTATCATTAGAAACATGAAGGGAGGAAGTGTTTCATCAAGGATGGCTAACATGTTCAGTCTTGGCGTATGTGCTAGAGTCAGTCAGTCAGCTATCTATCTGTCTAACTAGCCAAGACAGAAAAAAAAGCTCACACATCTGCAGAAAACACCTGCTGCTACATCACGTATTGGGTGTGGCCAGAAGAACAACAGTGCAATAGAAGTTTTCTGCCTGTTGAGTTACTATTTAAGAAGTCTTCAGTTTTCTGCCACTGCTGCATTGCTGACCAAGAACTGCAAGTGGTAGAAAGGTCTCAAACAGTAACACAAACATACTGTAGCCTTGGCCCGCTCCTGTGTTTCTGAATGCGGAAAGCTCTGGAATGACATTGTTTACTTTGTTTCATTCACAGCCATTCAGCCCCCTGTTGATATTTACTGGTCACGTTACATTTCAGGAAAGCAGAAATATTAAGCATTGCACCTTTACGGATCAGTTGGTTCTTGTATTTATGTAATTCCCTTTGCTCATTATGACTGTTGTTCATATCCATTCTTTGAAAATGTAACACAAATTACCTTGTCATTAAGGCACACTGAATTACACCAAACTGATTTGAACTGACAGAAAAAGTAAAGGAGGCATGACGAGGCAAAATAGATGAGTACAGAGTAAAAAAAAAAAAAAATGAAGGATTGGGAATAGGGAGAAATGGATGTAAGAGGATCACTTTGGTACATGGGAAAGAGGGGATGGCTCATGAAAAGGACCACAGCTTCTCAACAACACCGCAGTCTCTGCTGTGGTTCCCCCAACAATTCCACTGCATAAATCTCCCAGTAAAATCCCTTCGCTCATGTTGGTTACCACCTACTTATCAATGCATACAAACTGCACAAGCTGTGTGTGGTAACAAGATCCCTGTGGATAAGGAGAGGAAAATGCATCCTCACAGCATAACCATTACTAAAAGAGCTTTATTGGTATTACACATGGATCGCAGCAAAACTACACTTCCCTGTGGGAATATTTCAGGAATATTACAGTTAGACTATGCCATAAGAGATAAAAGGGGAAAAAAAACACCATAAAGTAAAGGTTGCTATAAACTGACTACTGAGTACCACAGATGGACTACAAGTATCTATAAGATTATTATGGCGATGCAACAGGTGATAAACCATGACATAAAGTGCAATAAGGTCTTTAAAAACTCATTAATGAGCACCACAAACACACAACAAGCCCCTGTAGCTTTATTATAAAATCATTATAGTGATAATAGTATGGCTTTACTTGTCATTGCATTACTTCTTTGAAATGGCACAAAGGGTTCGGGATGGCTTTTAAAACTCCAGGGCTATTACCATTCCACAGAAAATAGAATAATAATAAAAAAAAATTTAAAAATCACTAGGAACCCCTCAAATTCAGATGATAAAACTGTGATATATGGAAATGCTGTGCCACTGCGGCTCCTCGGATGCTAGCCTGACTTGTAGCCATTCCGCTTGGTGACTTTCCATGGCTGATTGAATTAATGTTGCATCTGCTAGTGTTGACATGGGAACCCTGCAGTGATGTTTTGGTGCTGTCTGTTTCTGTTGGGTCTCCAAGCCAGGACACTCAGGGTAGCAGACAGTGGCGTGGTGCGTGCATATGTGCGTGTGTGTGTGTGTGTGTGTGTGTGTGTGTGCACATGAGTGTGTTTGAGTTCAAATCCTAGACCACATGGCTAGAGGGTAATCATGTTAGCGGCAGGGTTGCTAAGTTCACATCGGCCAAAATACACACACACACGCACACGCACGCACACACACACACACACACACACAATAACACAGCGAAACAGCCCCTTTCCCCTAACGTTCACTTGTCTGATGTCCCTTGAATGGATTTAAAAGGAAATTGTTTGAAAAAGATTGATGCAGTGCCAAAAGGTAAAATCTTAATCAAATTAGATCAGATGTGGGAATCATGAGGCATGATGAAATCACACCAACCACACAGATTTACATGTTTTGGAGATAAAATGTACAAAAAAAAAAAATATATGCAAAAACGGATAGATCTTGCTTCATTTGAAATGAAAACTTTGAAAACTTTCTTTTTTGGGGTTGCAGACCGCTGAAGCCCAGAACACTGAATGTTCCTGAGGCCATCGGTCTGTGAGCGACACCCACTGCTCAAATGCACATGTGCGAAAATCCAGGTGTGACCCGAGGCAATTTGGCTGAGAAAACACACAAGAATTGGGCAGTGATTTCATCTGTTTAACTGCTTGATGTGCCTATTTGCTTGGCTATTTTCTCGATGTGTGCGGATGTATTCAGTGATGGATGACAGTTTTCGTTACAGTTTACCGTCCTGAGGTGCCAATGTCCAGAAAGTGCCTTGCACAAAAAAAAAAAAAAAAAAAAAAAAAAAAAAAAAATCATGGCTGCATCTGTAATTCCAGACTGACAGACAGAAGGAAGTGTCACCTCTGCCTTGTGCACGATATCATGGAAGGTGCACATATACACAAAAACATGTACGCAAGGAATGTGAAATAACAGTAAAAATAAGCCATTTTCAATGATTCCAGCTGCAGTGGCGGTCCAGCTTCAATGAGTCATGCCAAGTCTTTTTTTTTTTTTTTTTTCCCGAACAGTATTTACTGTTTATGGAGTGTTCTTTGACCCCAGTTTAATTCTGCCATTGGATTTACAGAAGAAGAAAAAATGAAATAATGTTGCACAACAATTGGGGTCAGCAATCGCCCTGAAGCAAACTCTTCTTGTTACAGTAATAAAATAAATAAATAAATACTTTTTCAATTACCTTTTTTCCCTATCTTTGGGAAAAGTCAAAAAGCACCCGGACGAAAAAATTGCACAGGTCAGTCTGCTTAGTGAAGTCATTTTTGACCCTGTGTGAATAGGATTATTAATGCATGCCTTTGGTTTTTCCTCAAGTACACCATGTAGGCTACAATCACATTCATAAGTGCTGTTGATTGTATCGAGCGAGCATTTCACACAACTTATAACGTACTTAAAATGCTGGCGGCGTGTATCCAGTCTACCGTATTTTAATTCATCAAATAAACTCACTCAACCAACACAGAGACTTCGAAAACATTCATCAAATGCACATATTCTGGGAGGCAGTGGGCCCACGGTGTGAAAAAAGAAGAGGAAAAAAATGTCAGGAGAGTCAATAAGTCGGCAGCATGCTTCACTTGGGAGATATCTGTCACATGTGGTGCTCTGTTGCGCTAACTGTCAAATCCATGCAAAATTACATTTCTCATATTTTCTAGCAGGGAAAACATGGTTTCCTTTGTTGTGGTCGCATTTTTGGATCAAATAAACACATCATTTTCTACAAGAGATGGAGGGAAAAGTTGTTAAGCAGGCTGAGGGCGTCTCCAGCTGTGATGAGCGCCTGCCGTTTGTGTTTAAGCAGCATGCAGGCATGAACGAATGTTGGCGCACACACACACACACATGCACAGACACACACACACTTTTTTGTGGCATATGGGACAGACAAACAGCCCAAAATAGTGGACATCAAAACAAAATACAGTACAAGAACAGAATTACAATGAAGACCTTTGTCTCTCTGGAGATGATGTTGACAACAGCTCTCTCTCTCTCTCTCTCTCTCTCTCTCTCTCTCCAGCCTTCATCTCATGCATTAGTTCCCGACTCGCTCCAGTCTCTCTCTCTCTCTCTCCCTCTCTCTCTCTCTCCTCTCTCTTCAGTTCACTTCAATTCAATTCCAATCTGCTTTCCTGAACTGACAAGAAAAGAAACATGTTGCCAAAGCAATATAACACCAACTTAAGTGCTATTAGAGACATTAACAGAAAAATGTCTCTGTCTCTCCATCTCAGCCTTACTACATGTTGTGCATGTTAATGTTCTCTCCATTCACGGTAGACAGTTTTGGCTTGGACATGCCATGCTGAGCGCTTTCCAAATGATGCTGGGTCAAAAATCAACAAATTTTTCTCCAAAGTGAAGGGAGAAAACGAATTATAAACGTATTATAAACATTAAAAAAAAGTATTCATCCTGTGAGATTCATTTACTCAATTAAAAAACCTAAAACCTAAAGGCTTAAAACCTCTCTGTGGTTTGGTAGTAAATTATTTCATATTTCTATACATGCACATTTATTACATTTTTTTTTTTACATTTGCCTGTTTTTTTGTTTTTTTCTCTGACTGTATATCCCCTACACTGTGACTGCTGACATAATATTGTCTTGTGTTTGCTATCTGCTGCACTTCCTGTTGGTATTTGCCAGCAGGTGCAAGCTGTTTTGATTGAGTGCCGTTTCTTTAAAAGAGCTGCCTACCTGTAAACACTTTTGCCTCAAGACGTTCTTTGTGATCAAAACATCGCTCGTACAAGGTTATTAAAAGATTTTTTGGAAACACTATTCAGTGTGCAGGCTTTATTGTCTCTGTTTCAACTTGATGCTAGCGCTGTCATTCAGTTTGAATGAGGCACCATCTTGCACCATATCTCCGGAGCAGAACCTCCTGGTGACTCAGAACAAAGGTCTACCTGGGGGTTTGGGCCATCTCTGAACACTAATATGACCTTCTGTTCTGGAGATATACATTTTTGACTTATCCTAAACTGACTTTTGACCCATATCTCCAGAACTAAACCTCCTAGTGACTCGGAACTCTGTTTTTTGGGCAATAAAAAACTGTGGTGATGATGGTTTTGAGCTCAACTCTGCGGTAGGCATCACATAATTGAGGTAATGTGCTACTGTGAGGGCTTGACTGTGAGGGCTCATGCACACCTTGAGTTTCTTGTAGACAGGTGTGTGGGAAGAAATGTCAAATTAGGCAAGAGAAGAGAAGAAAAAAGAGAAGAGAAGAAAAGAAAGGAAGACAAGACAAGAGAAGAGAAGAAAGGAAGAGAAGAGAAAAGAGAAGAGAAGAGAAGAGAAGAGAAGAGAAGAGAAGAGAAGAGAAGAGAAGAGAAGAGAAGAGAAGAGAAGAGAAGAGAAGAGAAGAGAAGATTCCTGCACACTGTCTTAAAATCTGCAATAAACCTTATTAAGAAGACAATCTTTTGGTCCTTAGAGCTTTATCAGGTGACACTCAGCCTGCCCTCACTAATAGAATTCATATTACTGATGATTCCCACTTTCAGACCAAATGTAGAGGCAAAACTAACATTTTGAAGCAATAGTGTAGCACAACACAAGAAAACCAGGGATGGTGTAAATTTCCTGGCCTTTCCTCACACATTTATCACTTTCACATTAACAGTCTACGTCATGCAGTTCTTTGAAATTAGTATTGTAACTCACAACTTGTTCAGTCAGATTATTCTTTCTAACTTCTGTTGGCTGATAACAGATCAGACTTTTTTTTCTCCAAACAATTCCTCCTAAAATGACTTCTTAATAGACAATGACGGTGAAATCAAAGACTTAACTGCAAAAAATCTAGACTGCTAGATTCTGTGTGAATGAGCCCCCAGTTCATACACAGTATTAAATTTTGTTTTTATTTAAACACGTCAAAAAATCGGCAGGGATGAGATAAAACCACTTGTTGTCAGTGCAGTTTCACTAGTTTCAGGAATGTTTCTGGGAAGAAGTACAAATATGTTGAAACAAGGCAGAAAAATACAGGCCGGCCCAGAATTGGATTAAAAAACAAAAATCAAGAAAATTATGGAAACCAGTTGATTAGCATTAGAGACAAGTGGACATTTTTCTGACGGAAAACAAGATTTGAACAGTGAAGATGAGACCATATGACTTCACATGATGGAGATTTTTTATTGACGCTGTCTGTCAGTCTGTCTAGACAGTGATGCCTTGGAGCCGAGCTCGGGGTGTCCCCTGCATGTGGTTGGGATCTTGAGG
>OMLB01022381.1:0-10620 GCA_900302555.1 Myripristis jacobus
TCCTGACTGATATCTTTTAACAATGAGATCTCTCTGACGTTTTGGAAGCTCTCTGCGGACCATGGCTTTTGCAGTAAGGTGTGACTGAGAAAATGTAAGGAAAAAGCCTACTAGAACAGCTGAACTTTATTTGGGGTTAATCAGAGGCACTTTAAATGATGGCAGGTGTGTACTGACTCCTATTTAATATGAGTTTGAATGTGATTGGTTAATTTTGTGCACAGCCACATTCCCAGTTATAAGAGGGTGTGCACACTTGTGCAACCACATTATTTCAGTTTTTTATTTTTATTTCCTCCCTGTAAAAGATTTCATTTAGTTTTTCAACTGAGTTGTACAGGTTATAGGTCACATTAAAGGTGGAAAAAAATTCTGAAATTATTTATCTTGGTCTCATTTTTTTACATGACAAAAACCTGGTATTTTAAGAGGGGTGTGTAGACTTTTTATATCCACTGTATATATACTTTTTATATACTTTTTTGTATACCATGTGAGTGTGTGATGGGCGAGGGCTGGACCCTGAATGTAACATGAAGGTATGGAGACACTGAGGCACATGGGGATTTGGCCTTTTCTCCATTGAGGATTACAGTTTGCTACCTCAAAGACACAGCCACTTTGTTCCTGCTTCCCTATTGGTCTAGAGATATATTTATGTAAATGGAAGGGGGGACTTTGCTGTAAACAAGAGTGTACTCTTAGGAAAGTGTGCCAGGGGACTTTAAAGCAATAAATATGGGGTGGTGGGGGTTGCGGGGGGTTAAAAGAAACAAACAAATGTGAGATCATAATAATGTACACCACTTTACAGTTCAAAAGTGCAACATTAAATCATTCAGCTAGATTATTTTAATAAAACTGTATTAGTTCTGAATAATGGGTTATTCGGGGGGGTTGATTGAGAGTCATCACTCCCTCTCTTTCTCCCTCTCTCTCTCTCTCTCTCACTGAGGCTTTCTGAGGGTGAAATGACTCAGGTGGACATATGGGCCACTAGTACTCAGTAATACATTATCTTTTTTTCCTATAGCAAGAAGTGCAATGACTGACTGTAAAGTACTGATCTAAAAAACAAGATATTTTGTTTGCTTTGTTATCAAGTTTAATTCTCTCATTCTAACTCTGATCTCAGTTGACCCAACTCCACAGTGGGCTAGACTAAATGAGAATTAATGCTACTTGGTACACTTAGTAGAGGGAGTGGGCTTACACTGTTTTTTTCACGCAATTAAGGGGGTACACAAAAGCGACATAATCAATGATATAACAAAGTACTGCCCTCAGCAAATGATAAAGAGATGATGTTACTTTTGAAAAGAGCAATGAATAATGACTAATATATTACTTTTTGTGTAATGAGCCTAACACTGCCAAGTACCAATTGGACCCAGTATTTGCACATGCCTATCAGCTTTGCCAGACCATTGATGTTGCTGATCCCCAGCCAAGCTCTAAATGCACCTTCTTGCATCTCAGTGTGATTTCAATTGTGATTTCAGGGATGGATTACACTCTGGGCTACTGTACCGTACAGTATGAGAGATGTAGTTGAATCTGTAAATGACTGTGTCAACTCCCTGACCTCGGGTAAGAGCTCCATCATTCACACCACCTTGGCTCTCCTGCAATCATGCTACAAGCAAAAGGGGTCACTTTTTCCTGCTTATCTGTAATTTGATGAATGGTGAAAACAGTTAACGTTTTGCAATGCACTGACACAAAAGGAGGTGCATTCAAGGGACTGACACAGGACCTTAAAGGAAATGTCTTATGATGGGTCTTCTGATGCCGGTGGATCACAACCATTGTTGTATTAAAGCACCAAGTGGATACTATTTTGCCTTCTTATCAACAGCCATGATCATATCCATCTGTCACAGCTGCATAAGTGTAGAGTAAGTAGATGATATCTTAGAAATGAGGGATAACTAATGTGTTCTGTGAAACTGACAGTCGCTATGCATACGTAATTCCAATGTGAATATTTGTCTGGCACTGACGCTTGCTAAAATTTCTGTTTTATTTTATTATAATCACTTCAAATTCACACATTAATACCAAATGAGTTCAAAGCTTCATTGCATGTAAACTAAAAACTGAGGATGCATTTGCAGTTCAGCCCAGTGTGCGCCTAAACTATAAATTCAATTCAGTTCCATTTTATTTATATAGTGTCAAATGAAAACAAAAGTTATCTCAAGGTTCTTTAAAGAAACCCAACAGATATTGGCCAAATCCACGGACCAAAATCTCCCCCAAGAGCAAGCACAGGGCGACAGTGGCGAGGAAAAACCCTTTTAACAGGGCCAAAAACCTCGAGCAGAACATGGCTCTGGGTGGGCGGCCATCTGCCTTGACCCGCCTGGCCTCATCAGAAAAACGACAACTGTTTGCTTGCTAAAGGGGGTTAAGATGACCAACATTTTTGTGTAAGTGGCCTAACGTAGGTGGGTTGGAGCAGTATAAAGTGCCACAAAGTTCAGTTTAGTTGGCAGCTGGGGGAGAGGGTTGCTCAGTCAAAGACAGTGCTTTCAGACCAGAGTGAAGCGAGTGTGTTTTTCATTTGCATTGTCGCCAAACCATGACATTTTGCTAACCATATCCAACCCAAACCATAACCATAACCATAACAAGGCAAACACACAAGGAGGGGAAAAGTTCCTTCTCTTTCTCTCCTTAACCTAACCTGAACCGTAACGACAAAGTATTTTAACCAAACCGCAACATTTTGCTAACCTTAAGCAAGCAGTTTAGCAAGCTACTTAGCGAGCTCATTAGGTAGCTATGTAGGTAGTGTGACCAGTGGCTAGCTCCACCCAGACCAACTACGTTTCAGCGGATCACTCAGTTAACAACATGTGGGCCAAAAAAACCTGTTCTTTAAACACAGAATACATGTGGTATCAATTCAACAATTCTGAGTCATTATAACAGAGTAAAAACAGTCATTTTAGCAAACATACAGTATGTGCCTGCCAAAGAGGGAATCGGCTATGCATAACAACTTTCATGTATCATGGAGAAGTTGTTCACATTTTTTTGCATAAACAGGAGGGAAGTGGGTTAAGTTAGCCTTGACTTCAAAGCGACCGAACCATCTTTACACATTCATGGAGCTGATATTTGTGATGGACAGATACAATCACGGCTGTTGACCAGGAGTCAAAATGTGGTCCTTTAATTAAGTGTTTTGCATGAACATACTAAGATAGCAGGCACGCGCGTGTGTGTGTGTATGTGGTCTTCAGTTTGTTTACATAATGCAACTGGCATGACTCTAACATGGTTTCAAATCAAGGCCAATAAATCACCATTTGTTCAGCTTTTATGTAAAATACAAATTAGATCAACTTCAGCTTATTGGCCCAAATTGTGCATGTTTTCCCGTGGTTGCGGCTGTATCTGTGGAGGTCTGGATATAACGTGAATGTGAGGAGGACAGAGTTAAGGAGCCACAGTAAACAGGCAGACATTCTGTTCTCCAAGACGTAGGTAAGGAGAAACCCATTAAGTGCTCCTCCTGCTCACAGCTAACATGTGATTCTTTACGACTGGCTCCTTTCTGTTGGGATCACTTCTCGTCTCTTTAAGTACGGCAGGGATGATGAGAAGCCGGTGTAAGATTAAAACATGGTGCCTAAGGAATTCAACATTGTCCTCCCCTGCAAATTTAACATATTAAAAATTATATTCCCGCCAGCTTGTCAAGCATTTGGGTTCTGATAATTACTATGCAATCATATAGATGCAAGTGATATTAAATATTCATTTACCCGTTCCTTGAGGAATAATGGTGACGGAAAAATCTTGGAAGTTGTTTTCTATTTTTAATGATTTTGTTTAACAAAGCTTAAAAAGCTTAGCTGAGATGAGATTCATATTTTGTCTGCCTGTGACAGAATAAAAAGGGCAAAAGGGTTTTGCTGTGTGTGGAGGTTGGGTTTATGCTACCACATTAACTTAAGGAGTTATAGTTAAGTCTTCTTTCATATATTTAAAAGAAGTAATTCTACATTTCAAACCCCTCTCCTTGTTCACGTTCTAGCCGAAGAGATTGACATAGTAATAAACTGATGTTAATTAGACATACTTTGAAATTCTCCATTCTGCTCCTCTCCATGCCGTAGCGGAGCTGGTGGCTTATTAAATCATTTGCTGCTCTTGGGTGATCTTCTTTTGAATCTTGGCCTGACCCTCCGGGCACAATTTATTTTTATTTCAAAAAAATTTTACCAGCAAATTTTGCATTAGTTCAAGAGAATTATAAATCATTATTACACGGGCAGACACTTCAAACATTTTGTTTAAGAGCTTTCTGCTCGATAGGGCATCAAAGGAGATGTTCACACTGATGACTGTTACACTGGCACACATCCATTCATTAGCACACTGAAGTTGGCATGATCATGTTGTGTACATGCCCCACAAAATACTATCTGTGGCTGCTATCTTTGTAAGCTTTTGTTATAAGCGGGAGGAGGTGCTGAATTACTTTCCTATCACAGGTTGCCAAAGGCTTTTAGCAAATTCAAAACATTGAGTAACAGTGCATAATATCAACAGTAAATAACCATGGTTGACCTCATGCAAGCTAAATCTAACCAGTTAGTCAAAAACGATTTTCTGAAAGAGCTGGAGAAGATAAATTATATTTGTTTTTTCTTCGTTTTTCCACCAGTGTCCCTTTCTTACATTTGTAAGCTATAATTTCTTGCCTCAGTTTTGATATAACTTGATGCAACAGCAAGAACTTTAGCTTTGTCTTCTGTGGACAGAGTACATTTTATAGCAGTATGGATCATGATTCACTTCAAGGAATTATGCTTAAAATTTACAGCCCTCCCCATCGATGGAGACTTTTCCCACAGGAACCTGCCCTTATCTCTTAAAAAAAAAAAAAATCAGTACAGGCATACCTTAAATTACCAGGGCACATTGCGCAGATGCTGGTGACATATGGTCATTCTGTGCCCCCAACCATACAATCATACAACAATTAGAAACTATCTTAAACTAAAATACTGGAATTGCTTTGCTTTGAAACATCTTCATGCCATTTTAATCAACACAATATTTAGATTGCTACTCCTGTCCAGCTTTGTTTGTTTTGGCTAACTCATAATCTGACTTACGTTCTTTGGTACTTTGTTTATTGTAAGAAAATGCTGTTACTGATTTTTGAGGAATTAACTATGATCACACTATACTATCTAGACAAGTTTCATGTTAGAATCTGCGACGACACTGACTGGTTTGAACCTGATTGCTTTTACAAAGAAATCTGCTTACTTTGTTAATTCTACTTTAGACATTTTGTTAGTTAGTACCGTCATTACAACTGACCAATCCTATGTCCGGCCCTCAAATGCAAACCAGCCAGTCGTAGCTTGGGAAAGCTTATTGAGCGTGGCCTAGCCTGGGTGACATCAATGACTTCCGAGAGACATACTGTAAAAACGAGAAGTGCAGCTGCTGACCAATGGTATGTTGAGATTCAGCAGAAGACGCTGTGCATTTTGATATATAACATGCTGCATGTTTGATTGAAACCGTGGGAACAAACACAGAAAGCAAGAACCGTTTAAAGCTAGTTTCTGCTGAAAAGTGTGTCTTAGATATGGCTGAGCCACCTTGAAGAAATACAGGTCAAACTGCTACTATCCTGGCACAAGCAGAAGACGCTGAAAACATTCATATGTAACATGTGTATGCATGTTTAAAACTGCAGCAACAAACTGAGTATCAGATCACTGCATTTCACTTTCTCTGTGGCTGAGCACATACACCCAGTCTGACCTGGCAACAGTATCTAAGGGGACCAGGACTACGGATCGGTCAATTGTACATTTGTTTAGATAATGTTTCCTGCCTCTATTAACACAACGTTCAGTATCTTCTTCCAACCTTAGAGCCTCTCTTCATTCATGGAAACCTACTAAGTGATCACTGAACATGTACACTGTTAAATGCAAAATGTTAGAGAACTGTGTAACAAAGACACTGAGTATCAGTTAGAGGTGTTGCAGTATACCGGTATTGATGATAACTATGATAATTAAAAAATGAAATATGATATCATGTTAATAACACACATATGATAATACTGTGTAAATAATCCTGTCAAATGATTTGTTTGTATATATTCTCGCTTTGTCTCCCTCTACACCTACACCTACACACACACACACAGAGTGCACACACTGACGTTGTGTTTTGAGTGTGATTCATTTACCAAAAAAGAGACAAAACGCACAATAAACAAAGTTAAGATGATTTTGACTGACTGACTGAGCATCATAATTATTGTTTTCAAATTACCTCTAGACATTGCGTTAATATGATTATCATGAATTGTTTTGGCCATGATGATGGTGCAGTGAACATCTGGCATCATGACAGGCCCTGGTATCAGTGTTTGCTGCATTTGACCTCAAGATGAGTCAGCAAACAGCATCACTGAAGTGTGCCAAAATTCACCCTGACATGTGAATGGATTTTGGCACGTTTTCTTTACATATACTTAGATGGAATGCATTATAGTGAAAAGACGTTTATTTTGTCAAATTAATTACAGGGTTTGAGGTCAGATACAAGAGACATGAAGAAGAGAAGAAACTTGAGAATCCCCACTGGCTCTCCAAACTGATTAGTGGTAACCGGATGCATATGATCATTATTATTCTCATCTAATTAGATGACATATTCAACATGCATTGATCAGTGTAATTGTGAGACTCTCTCGCTGTGAATAATGCCATTGTTGGGGTTCTGCAATGCCCATGGCATGACCAGTGGAACAAAAACTGGTCTTAGTATCAATTATGGTGGCATGATTAGCATGGCTTTGTCTCCCCGTCCCACCGAGCTACAGATTAGAGACGGCCAGCTCAATTACCCTCCACCCAGAGGTGGCGAAGCCTTTTGATTTGCCCTGCTTCTTTAATATCCACTGTAATTCTAACATGTCTCATTAATGCACCATTGCCCTGGTATTGGCTGGCAGATCTTAAATAGTGAGAGAGATCACAGAGCTGTCCTGAATACTCGTTAATGTCCCATGTGCAATTGTATCTGCAGTGAAACACTGTCCATTTAACAACATTTAACATGATTATTTGTCAAAGACAACCCTCAATGATATAGGGCATTAGATTCTGTTGATCATCAACCCATTTGTTCAAAAAAATCTATGATAAAAAAATGGGAAGGCTCATTAGATAAAATTATGCAATAAATAGGCATAAAAAAGAGGTTAAAGGGGAAAAGGAGGAGCAACATTTTTATCTGAGACTACAAGTAGCCACAAGGGGTTCAGAATGCACCCTTTATTTACCAGATCAAGAGTACCATCTACAATTACTTATTATAAATGAAACTATGGAGTAATGAACGAGGACAGAGAAGAGACAAAAGAAGAAAGAGGATACGTTGTGTCAACTGAAAGGGGCCTGGAAAATGTCTTATCTTAATAACGAAAATCAGAGTAAAGTAACATCATTTAGGCCGTTGGCATTCTTTAATATAATTTATGTGTTAAGAAGAAAAGGGGAAAGAAGGGTTTGAGAACGTACTGTATTGAAAAGTATTAATTTATCAGCTTATTGGTTTTGCAGTTAAGTACAGTGCATTTCATTTAAGGCTTTGGCAGTTATCTCCACTGTGGTTTTGTGCTTAAAAGATGTAAAGGGCCTTGTCTGAAAAAATCATCTGACTCCCTTTATAAAACCTACCCAACTCTGGGGGGAAAAAAAAGACTTGAATGAATTATTGCAGCCCATTTATGTTGTTAATTCAGAGGATAAATGGAGTTGGAACTCTGAATATCTAAGTTGTCAGAAATTTGGCACCTTGTTGAGACACATGTTCACTTCTGGAATAACTGCAGCAAAATCAAACTTCACAATCTGTTTTGTATTAAGAGTCTGGTTTTAAAAGCTTTCAAGTAGTCCACTCAATTGTAATGCCATTTTTCCAGAGCTTGTATTTTCAGTGAGACTCCTACAGTTGAGGATGTAATGGTGTGTGGTTTGAATTATAATAGTGCTCCTTGGAACAGTTGTCATCATTTTGGTTTCTTCTGATTCGCTCTTCCATCCCACGCCTCACACAGGAATCATTATGGGTGAACCATCGGAAAAGTGAGACATTGAGTGAAAGATGGTTATGAGCTGCACATTTCACCTTTGTCCCGGTGACTCAATTTAGGCTTGGATGCTTTTGTCTTTGGAGAACTCTCGTGGTTTGATGCACATTTACATAGATACTGTGCTCTTGAGCGTCAGGAATTAACTACATTATGATTCACAAGACACAAAAAGAAGAAAGATCATGTGCATTTTACTGAGAACATCGGAGAGTGGGAGAGCTGCAGATGGTGAAGTAGAGGCATTAATGGTGGAGCTGGAGGTCTCTCGCTTGCAGGTAACAGGAAAACTATTCTCACCGCCAATGCCAGCTTGTTTAAAAAGGTTCTTACACAAACAATTAAATTGAATTATGCTGAATGGAAGCTCCATTTTGCAATGCGAGTCTCAGAACCGCACAGGAAATCCACAATGCACTTCTTCAACGACCTCGCAGGGCGGCCAATGTAGATGATGCACAAAAAAAAAAAAAAAAATCAATGGCTCCTGATTGGTTGTCCCAACATTTTGATAAATTGCACCAATGCTTATTTTAACTGCAATTCTTGGACTCTCGAAGCTAATAATGTCCATCTAAGAATGCTAAAAATTAACTTTGGCCACAACCATGAATAAATATACCAAATACTTTAGGTCAGCTGAGCCTGTGTAGTAGGTACACTCCTTGTGTCCAGGCAGCCATACACAAAATGAATTGTGATCACAGATTTAGGAGGAAATAATTCATTTACCTGAATCTGTCATGAACAAGAGCAATGGAGAAATTGGTAAGAAATCCAAGTTTTGTTTTTCTCTCTCTATGTATCAAATGCTTTCATTGTGGTGAACATGAAGTACTGGCTTAAGATATTATTAAATATTTAGATATATATTATTTGAGGTACTTATCTCAAGAACACTCCTGCACACACTTAAACTCACCTCTACTGATATTTTATTGAGACCTTTATCAAGACATTCATGGTGAATGAGGTCATATACTTAACATTAAGCGCCCAAATCGATGTGTGAATAAGTTTTGATTGTGGTGCCACTAGCACTAGGGCTAGTTGAGCCAATGGCTCAGCTTCCCTCAGTCCAACTTCTTTAAAATGTATATGTTTAATTTAAACACATATATGCACTGCATGTATATACAGATACATTTTAGTTATTTAATAAATAAATACAGGACTGAGCGAGGCTGGACTCCGGACCCTTCGATTATATGTATGATATATGCGCTTGTTCTCCAGGGTGTTTTAAAAGTATTCATTTCTGGTACTTTCTTAGATTCTTTGAAATTGTTTCAATATTGTCTGATTTTAAAGCTTTAATCTCTGACATTTGCCTTAACTCATGTCCTTGTTTCATAGAGTCTACTGTTTGCTGTTTGAATGTTTGACTGAACTGTACTTGTCTTTCATTTTTTATGCCTGTTTTCTTGTGCTCTTGTGCTCAAGTCTCTCTTAAAGAAGAGAATTCAATGAGACTAGCTGGTTAATAAAGGACTCAAGCGGTCAATTCAATCTGTGGCGAGGGAACAGAGGACAGACAGAGTGACACTTCAGAGATATATTGAGAGAATCCATTAAGGAGAAGTACCTTGAACATACACACAATGTTTAAATAAACAAATGCTATGTTGTCAGGAGGTGAAATAATGGACCTTTCTTACAGGAGACGGAATGGAGAGACAGAGTGTTTGCCCCTGCATGTCAGTAAAGGCTGTAGTGAAAGCACTGAGACAAACAAAAATGAGGCTTTCAGGATGTGTAACACTTTACCACCAGGGCTCAGCTCACCCATACTCTGTGGTATGGTGTAACATTTTTTTAAAGTCTTTTTAAAAGCCATTAAGACATCTTTTTATGTTGAACAGTGTTAGGAATGTATACATAGTTATTATATTATTGGAGCACAAAAAACAAACATTTATTTTACTCTGTTGTCCCCTCACTGGTAACAAGACTACACAAGTCTGGTTGAAGCCAGACCTCCACTGCAGCTTGAATCTCTCAGCAACTTCTTCTCTGCTGTTTCATGTTCCTGGTTCATGTGTTCATTTGGGAATTTCCCAGTTTGGGATCAATAAAGTAAATCTATCTATCTATCTATCTTCATGCACCACCATGAAATTCCACAAAACTGAGCATGAGGTGACACTGCTGACTGACTGACTGACTGACTGTCGGTCTGATCACTTTCATTAACTGCCTGTTAAACAGCCCTTCTGCAGTTCGTCACCTCCCTGCAGGAAAGTAGAGCCCATAAGCACTTGCTCCGGTCCTGGGAACCAATAGAGGACGGCTCCCTGAAAAACAGCTGTTCAATCTCCTAACGCCTCCAAGTTTTACACTGTAGGAACAATTCAATCGATCAGTGTGAGCACGGCAGAAACATACATTTGTCTTTTTTTTCCTCCATGAGATTATAATTTGTAGCTGGCAACTGAATTTATTATTTAGCTGTGAAGCATTAATTAGGTTCGCTT
>OMLB01022389.1:0-18391 GCA_900302555.1 Myripristis jacobus
CAGGTGATTTCTTGTTGTGATCTTGTCTTTGGGAGCTCCTGTGCTGTAAATCCTGCCGAAATGCAGGTGACTGTATGTCTCAGATAATTAATTGGCAGTGATTGTGTGCGCGCTATAATCCGCCGATGTCAATACATTATTGACAGCGGCAACTTGATTGACTTTGCATTGGTTTTAATATTGAGTTCTACTTAATATATATTTTTGTATATATATTAAGTAGAATATTTCTCTTTACTTAGCTGATTGGTTCTTGCCATAATATGAATTCTAACAGTTGTCAAAAAGGGCTATTACAGCTGTGTACCAACCTGACTTCTGCACAACACAACTGATGGTCCCAACCCCATTAAGAAGGCAAGAAATTCCACAAATGAACCCTGACAAGGCACACCTGTGAAGTGAAAACCATTTCAGGTGACTACATCATGGAGCTCATTGAGAGAAGGCCAAGGGTTTGCAGCGCTGTCAAAAAGGAAAGGGTGGCTACTTTGAGGAATCTAAAATATAAAACATATTTAGAGTTATTCAACAATTTTTTCTTTGCTACATAATTCCATATATCTTGCTTCATATATTTGATGTCTTCAGTATGTATCTACCATGTAGAAAGTTGTAAAAATAAAGAAAAAACATTGAATGAGAAGGTGTGTCCAAACTTTTGACTGGTAGTGTACATGGCAACACGTAACTGTCCATGGCTGATGTGGTTTCTCTTTTGTTCCATAGTTCAGAACTGGATGAAGTCTCACAACATGAAGTATCTGGGTGTTCCAAAGTACTGGGGCTCTGGTCTGTATGAGAAGGGAGGGAAAAGGTAAGACATTTGATCAGGACTTTGCCCATGAGGCTGGATTCAACACTGTTTTCACCTGCCCATTTTGCTCCTGGGGTAAAACACTGTCACACATAACTTTAAAAATACCTTTTTTAAAAGACAAAATATAATGCATCCTCAGGGTTTTTCCTATTGCAGTGGGGCTATGGCTGTGCCACTGGTTTGAAGACCAAAATAACTGTTAATGCATGGAAGTGTCAGCTGTCATCAGTATCAGAATGTCTTCCTTTTTAAGACATTTTTAATGTCAGGTAGATAAGTTGTGGAGGAAAAATATCAGAAAACAAGTATGTTCCTCAGAAGAAAAATAGGCCACCAAGACACTGCAACATTTCAAAGACCTGTATAACTGAAATACAGACTCAAAAAGCAGTGTATAAGACTCTTCAAGAATTTCAAATTTCAGGAACTAACACACCCTGAATTTGTTGCCAAATGCTTTCAGAATCAGAGCAGTCACATTTTCCGCTTGGTTTGCAAAAGTAACTAGATTTGACACATGACAACTGGCTTTTCTACTGAAGAACTTACTCCACTCCCCTGCAGGTACAGGTTCATGGTTATGGATAGGTGTGGCACAGACCTGCAGAAGAAGTTTGAGGAGAACGGGAAGCGGTTCCCCAGAAAGCTGGTCCTGCAGCTTGGCCTCCGTCTGGTAGGTTATTTAATGACTGCATGGTTTAAAATATTCTGTAATGGGTTGTGTGGTGTGAATGCGGCTCATCGAGATGTCCAGGGTTCCCACTGGTTATGGCATTCCACAGAGACTAATTAAATCTGATAAATTCTCGGGGGAAGACGTACATTTCAGGGAGTTTTACAAATGAAGCCCATGTATTAATATAGTAGAATGCTTATCTTTAACACATGCATTGTATTACTTGGTGGTTTTCAGCCCACATTTAACAAACAAGGAAGAACATTTGTTGGTCATAGATGCTCTCCCTGATTTTGTGCAGGCATCAACAGGTAGTTGTAGTCATGAGTTAAAATTTACACATACAGTATACTGTATATGATTAACACAAGCTCATTTTTGCTGCTGTATTTATGGATATCTGCTACTACTTATATCACTGAAGGTAAAATGAAAACTATTTATGTAATACTCAGCATAGGGATGGCACTTCATTATCAATGAGATTAAGTGATAGACAGCCAGCACCAAGTACTCACTGAATTTTTTCTTAATGAACAATCCTGATTTACACCACGGGTTTAGGGAGATAGTAAGAAAATGATACTGCCGATTAAAATTCCCTTTTGACATGTTACATCCTTTCCATGTTGGAAAAGAGCAAACGTGAGCTACTGTGTTTTGATCTCTCACAATTACACACTGACTTAATATCTGATTTTAATGAATAACTCAATTTAAGACCCCAGCCCAATGCATCTCTAAGTCAGCATCCTTTGTGGACCCAGTACTTCTCATCATACAGTCAAATGAATTGAACTTGGCACTGAAAAAAGACATATTTTTCAACAGTAACAAAGTCATTATGTCTTTCCTTCTGGTTTAGTTGGATATTCTGGAGTACATCCATGAGCATGAATATGTGCATGCTGATATTAAAGCTTCCAACCTCCTCTTGAGCCACAGCGATCCCAACCAGGTCAGTAGTTCATATCTACCTACCTGCAGAAGGTCCAGCATAATAGATATGTCATTTTTGCAATATACTATGAGTATTTTATACATGGATCCCTTTAAGCAAAGAAGTGTGTTTTCTCTCTAATGCTTAATTGTTGTAAATTGCTGTGTGCAGCGTTTTAACATCAGTAGAGCTTTGAGATGTTAGTAGAAACAAACAAGACCACGGCTAGAAAGACTGTCTCTAACAGCCATGTTGCATGATGAACCACCATGTTGGACATGGAGGGAAGTCTGCCTTATGGCACAAAACAAGAAGAGGCCACTGTTCTTGCAGAGCAGATGAAGCTATTTATTTATTTTTGTAGTTATTTATTTATTTATCATCAGTCATCATTAACACCGTTATCAAAGTGTCTGCAGTGAGCTTATATTGGTTGTTCAGTACATCAGTGAGGCTATACTTAAAATCAAAATTTGTAATAAAGCAAGGGAAAGGAAAAGGACATTTACTTCCAGAACCAAATGGTCAACTCTGTAATCTTTAGTACTGAATATTTAAAGCAGTCTGACCTCAGATTTGTTGCCCAGAAGTAGTGCGATGAATGCATTTCTTTGATCGTAATGGACTTGTGCTACTTCATTAGATTCAATTAAAGCCTGGAGAAGGATAGAGACAGAGCGTACGCACTGTTTGTGTGTGTGTGTGTGTGTGTGTGTGTGTGTGTGTGTGTGTGTGTGTGTGTGTGTGTGTGTGTGAGAGGGAGAGAGAGAGAGGGAGTGTGTGTGTGTGTGTGTGTGTGTGTGTGAACTAAAAGGGGGGGATTAGATGACGGCAGCAAAGAGCTTTTTCTAGCAAACAAGGTGGGGGCAGGGGCAAATATTTAATTTTGAGATTAATAATGTATCATTGGTGGTGTTATTAAAGAGCTATTTATAAATGACAATTTAGTAATCGGCCACTCGAGATTTCAGCAGGAGCTGAGGTTTTTTTGTGGCTGTGCTGGTCTGATACCTTCGCCTGGAGTTATTGGGAATGTTGGTTTGGCTTTATTACTTTTCTTATGTTTGTGTTTATCTTACCCAGTAACCAACTGTAGTATATGAGCATGCTGTCGGCTGTGATAGTAGTTAAGCTTACAAGTGGAAATGTGAGTTGAATTCCGAAAAATGGGAGAATCCACCATTTTGACAAATGCGACACTATGACCGCATTTACACCTGGCCTTAAAATGAGGTCTGTACCCAGATATGCTTACCAGATAATGAACAATCTAATTATGCTCTTTGCAGTTACACTTAGTATTGCTATGTGTTCTTATTGTCTGCATTGTGATACAAGGATACAAGGATATTTATTCGTCATTATACAATAGGTTGTATAGTGAAATTAAAATGTGGTTCCCTCTTGATTGGTTAATTCATTGATTGATTGTGATCAGCTTATTGTGACTGGGGCAGCCATGATTAGAGGAGGCTGTGGTTGAGATCTGATCACAATATGGAGAATTCCTTGTAATGGTTTGAGTGTGCTTTGAATTGCATCCTTACAGTAAGTCGTGTTTAGTTGAGACAGAATTGGAAAGAGAGGCCAACAAAATAAGGTGAATTTTGTAGCTGTTTGCAGTAAGTTTTCATCCTCATGCATGCTCACTATTGGACTAATACAGGACATGGCTAATAAAACATGTTGGACATAATGTCCCTAAACGTTTGATACTGTCCTTAAGCAGCAGTGGTAGCAAGTAGTCTTAGAAATGTCAGTAGCTGGGCATTTGTACCAACTTTTTTAAACTCAAAATTTGAATAGACCTTTTTTCACAGCAGCCAACACAGATGTTTGTAATTACATTAATTAAGGTTCTATTCCATGTAGGTCCAGCAGAACCAGGATCCTGCTATTGCTCATGCTGGCTCACTAAAAAGGCTCTGCTACACTTACATGGAAAGGAACCTTAATTCTTGTCATTTGTAGTACTTGTGATTACCCTTCTATTTCATGTCAAAATGGCTGCTGTGAAAGGGGCGTAATGGTCTTTTTTTCAATTCCAGGAAGTCTTTAATTAGACTTTTTTAATCGGGCATTTATGCCTGATCTCCATATTGGTTTGTACCTATCTGTCTGCATTCCTGAATTGGTCTGTTTGTTTGAACTGTAGGTTTGCTTAGTAGATTATGGGCTGGCATATAGGTACTCACCTGAGGGCGTCCTTAAGGAGTACAAGGAGGACCCCAAAAGATGCCACGATGGCACCATTGAGTTCACCAGCATTGATGCCCACAAAGGAGTAGGTAGGTAGAAGCAAATAACTCTGTAACTCTGCAAATAACCTGTATTCCCTCAGCTACAGTTAAAGAAGTGTGTTATTTTGAACACAGATGCACCACTGGACATAACTGCTGACACGCTGATGTACAGGACCCTGCTTCCCATGGTGCCAAACATAAGAGTACCAGGAAAATGTTGCTGAAAAAGTCATGTTTGTTCTTTTTCACAATTCTTAGTCCTAAATAGGCAATAACACAACTCAGATGAGAAGACTTGGGAGGTGTCAGCCGAGACCTTGAAAAACAGAGAATATAGACATCTCACTGGCCTGTCTGAAGTGGTTTGTTTGATTAGTGCTTTACCTGCCAGTTGGGGAGGTTTTGCACAGAATAATCACACAACACACACCTCTCCATATGGTGTTGCTATATTGATACCAATTCGTATTTATATGTTGAGGCTGTAAATGAAGGGCCACAGAATATCTTTCAAAGTAAGAAGTGTTTTTTTGAGTCTTAAAAGATTTGGATTTTACCCAGAAACAGGCTCCTGACTTCAGTTAAATATGAGAAGAAGCAAACACTGTCATAATGGTGAGAAACACTCAGCAGGTGTGCCTCCTCCCATAACCTTCTCCAGGTTGGGTGCTCTGCCAAATACTACCAACAGGCTTTCAAGAAAATCCTTGGAAAATAATGCGAATGGCGCCATTCTAAACCTGTTTTTCGTGGATTCATCGGAAGCCATATTTTTATAATACTTAGCAGTGGCAACACTAAGACTGGGTTTTGGCCCTCACAGTTTGATAAATTTGCACTGGTAAAGCTCTTGGCTTTTCAACCTGGTAGAAATGGTGGTAACGCCATGGAAGTCAAAACACAAGATGCTGCAGCTGACAATAAAGACAGTAATAGTATAGCTGCTGCTTTGTTTGGCCCCAGCTCCATGTAGGCGAGGGGACCTGGAGATCCTGTCCTACTGCATGGTTCAGTGGCTGTGTGGCCGTCTGCCCTGGGAAGACAAGCTTCAGGACCCCCTCTATGTCAGAGACTGCAAGATCAGGTAGGAGAGCAGGGTTGATAAATGAGCATAAATATCACAGCTACTATTATTATTACATTATAGCTACAGAGGTCATCTTCACAGAGTTATAGTAAAGTTAAATTAAATTGACAATACAAGTATGTTTCAGTTTTCAAAGGTCAGACAATTACCATTTTTATATGTGTATATTCAAAGCAACATGAGGTAGGCAGGAGAGATTCAAAGAGGATGAAAATATTTCAGTTCCAGGTGGATCTGGATATGTCGCAAGGAGAACAGCATGGAAATTCATGATGACATTTGCCAAATACAAACCAGTCTTTAGCCTGGTCATTTGACACGGGCTCAAGGCTCTAGGGCCATAAATACTGAATTAAAGCTTTTCAAATACATTGAGGTGTAATAAATATTAAAACAATTTCATGTTTGAAAAAATATTGTGTTTGTATTCCAGGTGTCAAGAAAACATCTCTGAGTTCATGTCCAAGTGTTTCTCTTCTCAAGATAAGCCAGGTGAGACACACAACACACACCTACACAATTTAATACTTAGGGTGTACAAATTTCCCAAGGTTAGTTTTATAGTTTCAGTTCCCTTGAAAGGTGGTGTGGTACAGGTGTCTCCATTTTGCATGAACAGCAATCACGAAGACAAGTACAATAAGAATAAGTCTCCCATAATAACCCCTAGCTTAGCTTGCCAGACAACAGCATCAAACCAATGCTTCTGCAGTCCAGTTACTAATTAAAAAGAGTTACAACTTAAGTACTTTATTGTCCTAAACACACACAGAGGAGAGAAAAGTAGCCCGTTTCCCCAGTTTAAGTAGGGAGGCTTGTTGATTAACCCTTAATGATTGCTAATTCCTTAGAGCCAGTGCTATTTTTTCACTCAAAAACTTTGCATATTAGCTTGCTGCACCAGGTTTTAGCAGATACAGCAAAGCAAAGGGAAGACAAGAGCATTTCCTATTACTAAACGATGAACTAAAGAGTTCACAACATATAATCAAAACCCCTTGATATTCAAATTTGATTATTTGGATATAACAGAACATTATAATGTTCTGTTTCAGCAGTTAACAAAGTCAATCAACAGTCATAAACTACTGAACTGCTAACTGTAATTGTAAAGCAAACTTTTTTTTTCCGGGGACTATTTTCTGGCATAGAGACCGTTTCACTCCACCAACTCTCAAATCATGAAAACACAACAGTGCTGCTGCTTTCAGGAAACTTTATTACAGTGATGGAATACTGGTGTGAAGAAAGTTTGAAGCCTCTGAAAGGTCATTTTCATATCATAGTGGAATGAATGGAAACCAATGGCTGGATAAAGGGTGCGAAAATGATATTGGAGTTTTAAATTATGGCTGCTTGCTTTGGGAAAATATTAGCAGAAGCATGAAGTTTTGTATATGTTTTCTAGATATTATGCTGAACAACCAAAATCACTGGTATGGTGCTTTAACTTTTAATTTAAAGGAGGAGTGGTCCAAATGTCCCAAGTTTGCAAAATTTGTTCATTCCAAAGTTGTAAAACTCACTAACTCTTCCATTTACAGAAGTATAATAACAAACATGCACTGCTGCAGACATTTCAAGTCCTGGCAGTAAATGGCGGCTGTAACGTTTGTTGTCTTGCTGTGGTGAGAGTTACTGTTTAATGTCGGCACTTTGACCTCCAGGCAGTGTGTTGGTTCAGATGGAGGAGATGAACACCAAGTGTCGCACCTCCTTCCTTCTGCTCTGTTGCTCGCAACCAAACTGTTGTTTACAACTCCATCTGTGTGTGTGTGTGTGTGTGTGTGTGTGTGTGTGTGTGTGTGTGTGTCTTCAGCTGAAGAAAGTCACACCAAACAGAATGATGCATAATGCTTCAACCATAGTAGAATGGTGGAACATTGTTGTGACGAATTTGTTGTACGTGTTGTAACAAAGATGATATTAGGATGCGACATGGTTGTCATCCCCTTGTGTTGGATGTGTGTTTGTGTGTATATTTGCTGCATGAATGTGAAGGAAGGTGTTCAGTAGTGCAGACATGGTTAACTCTCTTTAAAAGTCTCCCATCCATTAGCCCACACCGTTTGCCTTTGTTTGGATACAAAAAGGAACAGTTTAGCTCAAAATTAAATTCATCATCTCTCATCATTTCTCAGTGTGATCCTTATCGTAAAGGCAGTGATTTTACAGCATTTGCATTTGGATGACCTGTGCATAACACCTTGTGTGCCTTATTTGTGGTGAGCAAAGCAACTGAGTGCCTTGCCTGTTCTATAGTAATTGTTGAGGAACAGTTGATAAGTATTTGAGAGATGTAGAATATTTTGCAGCTACAGTTGATATAGAGCTAGGCAATATGGACCAAATCAAATGTCACAATATTTTTGACCAAAACCTTGCTATCGATATTGTAGGGATGACTGTTGGTGCCCTCATAAGATATTTCTACAATGAACAATTTCCAAGCAGGCAAAAGTAAATAACAACTAGTACAGTCTAGTAGGCCTAAGTAGGGAGGCACTGTTCCGATATTAAGTAGAGATGCACCGATCCACTTTTTCATTTCCAATCTGATTCATATACCTTAATAAGGGGTTTCAGTCTTGGATCAGTACTATATATAGGCCGACTGCCACAGTCCTGTACATAGTATCAGGAGTGAGAAAATGTTGACAGTGCATAACTGCTAGTAAGTTCAGAAAATTCTATCCCTTAAAACCAGGAAAAGACAGCTTGTCATGGTAAGGACCTGGGCAATGAGGTTCCGGAAGCAAAATCCCAATGATATTCTGTAACTACGATTATGATTTTTAGCCATAATGTTATAACCATTGAAGGCAGACTGACCACGAGCTACGAGATTGTAAAACAACAATTTCTGCTCCTGTAGAAGCTACAAGTCTGTATAAAATCAACCTTGTTTTTAGAAAAATAAGTTTTATTCACAGTGTTACGGAAAAGTACTACACTACCCACAATCCTAACCACAGTTCTGATTGGTTCACTGTTACCTTGGAAACGTTAAATGCACCTGCGAGTGTCTCTGTTGGCTAGTGAATTACGTCAGTAATGTTAACATTGGTCAGCACTGGTAACATTGGTTAAGATAACGTTAGCATTAATGTTAGCTAACATTACTAGTTGGCTAAAGACTGTCCTTAAGAAATGAAGTCTCTCACCATATAAATCTGATCCACTGTTCTTTTAAGCTTTGAGACCTTGGAAACCGATAAAAAGCAGAACAGCTGTGGGCACAGGAGCAGTGATTACATTCTGGAACAAAACACTGCACCATTGCTGTCCTGCTCGCTCAGTCACTGTTCAAACGCAGCGCTCACCAGCTAATGTTATGTACCAAACCGTTACGCTTGAGAGTGCTCTTGAAATGTATGAGGGAAATTGTAGTTTTTTTGCAATTGGCGCCATTAGATACACAGTCTTGTACCCATGACTTTTTCTAATTTTTCCCAATTTCTAATTGCAGATCTTATTTAATCACACTAATCTCTGCTCCTGTCAAATTTCAGACCACTTGAATACGTGGAACCATATAAACTCAGCTACCTTGATAAAACTCTGTAGGAAAGCTCAGATGAAAAAGTCTTCCCGGAACTACAAAGGTCTTCGAATTATCATGTGACTGCCCAGGTCTATTATAGTATCCAAAATCCCAGGCAATATCTGATGTTATGTAATAACATTATGTTGCCCAGCCACAAGCAGATATGATCCAGCAGAACAATTGAGCCTCATTTGAGTTAAATCATTCAAAACTTCAGTGGCAAGTAACTTAAAAATTAGAGGCAATGAGGTGTCAAAATTTGAAAATTATTTACTGTTTACCAGGAAAACTTTTCAAGAAACTATGTGCAAACGGCCAAAGTGCCTACATTAATTTCTCAGTGGGCCATTTTTATATTCTAAGCTGTTAAGTCTTTTAAGCACAAACACACTAATGTAATGATGTTTATATTTTAAATATATGAGTTGCTACTGAAACGTTTTGCATATTTTGCAAGTGAATAAATTTAGATTTGTTTCCAAATATTGGTGTGTCTAAGAATTTATGAAGAATCAAGATCTCTTTTCTAAGACAAAATCCAGAATCATGCAGCCCTATGGTCTGCCCACCCCCTTCACTAGAAACTCCATTGAAGCTTGGATAACCATTTAATGCACTGGAAGTTAGCTTTATAACTGTTGAACTGGACATGGGGTGAGTGCATAATCACAGTCTTTGACCAGTAAGAACTGTTTCTGTCTTGTGTTTTAGATGAGATTCAGACGTTTATGGAGGAAGTTAAAACTCTGGGCTACCAAGACAAGCCACCGTATGAGAAGCTGCGCTCCATCCTTCAGGCCGGCCTGAAAGCCATCCACGCCAAAGATGACGGCAAGCTGGAGTTTTACGCTCCACTGAACGGAGATGGACCGAGCCCTAGCAGGGTCAGCAAACACACACAAAACAGTGTTTCTGTGGCAATGTATTTCTTAAGATCTTAAATCTTATCTTTGTACATGAACTAATTTTTCTTACTACTACCTACTAACCCTAAATTTCATTAGAATGTGTCAGTGGACAGTCTTAGTCTCCTGTAACAATCTAAATGTTTTTTTCAAAGGCTTTTCTACCCTGACAAGAACAAAATTCTTGGGGAAATGCAGAATACTACAGTATTTGTACATGTGATGTACAAATACCAGTAACTCACTAGATCAGCTCATCTTGGTTTGATCATTGCCTCTGGTAAATAAAACTGGGACCTCATTCAAAGAGAGGCTGTATAATCAAATTTGTATCGGGAGTGTACACAGAAAGTCAAGTCAAAATATGTGGAATTTCACTTCATGTGGAAGGGAAATAATCATAGCCTTCTGTCAGGTCTCTCAGGTACAAACCTTACCTTCTGGTTATGGCATGGTATTGAAGGCATGAGACAATTGAGCCATGTGTAAACTTTCATTGTGTACTGTCCATAGTGTCCAGAACTGCTGTTGTGATCTTATTTTGACTCGTCAGTTGATTTCAAATTGTTTGGAAAGTTCGGATGTCTTCTATTCCGATAACAACTGCTGCTCCTTCTAAAAATGGCGCTGCTGGCACAACAACAGAACGAGCAGCGACCATACGTCACAGGGTCTACGTAGGTCTGCAGAAAAAAAAACCGCGCCCCCTAGCGTTTTGGTGGAGAATTGCTTAGCGTATTATGCAGAGGCATACAGATGGTGTGTGCCCTACACACCATCTGCCTGGCAACTGCGTGCATGTTGCGTCGAGTGTCCGCAGAACCATAATCCGGCCTTAAGTGTTTGCTGTTGATATCATGCACAGGCTGAGCTTTCACCTGGGACTTAAAGGAAACTGATTCCTCTCCCTCAGCTCTGCTGCTTCTTCCTCCTTCACAGACTGTGTTCACACTTGGTTTCAGTGTCCATCATGGGTGATCTGATCACAAGTGGACAGCATGAAGTACAGCGTTAAATACACAGCATTCATCTTGGAGCCATATTGTGATCCAAGCACTCAGGCGCCTTTGGAGGTGGTGTAGAACACACTGGGCCACTGAATTTTTAGCATCTCAATGCATCCCTGACAACATCAAAAAATTACTTAGTAGCTTTGTAGAACGAGTATTTGGAGCGGATTGCTGATGCAAAATTCAAATCTGAATGAAATTTGTTTTTTGAAGTGAGCATCTTCATTGGGTAATCCAGAAAGTTGGGCCAGAAAGTTTGGCTTATTTGCCTTGGATAGAGACAGTGCAGGAGCCAATTCAAATGGGTCAGGTTGTCTTTGGACCACACTTATGGGCAGCAATACTTTTCTTTTTCTTTTTCTTTTTTTTTTACCCTCAAGCTTCGTTTGGCCCATTTCTTTTGACTTTATGTTACTTGCCGTGTAACAATTTGAGGTAACCTCGCTGCCAGAAAAATGTTGGAGAGCGTCTAAGAAGACAATCAGTTGCCCTCCTTTCTTTTCCAATCAGACTTTTTTAAATGATTATTTATGGGACATGAGACTGACAAAAACTGTAAAGCAATGACAAAAAAGATTTTGAATCCTCACCTAAATCAAATTTAACATTTAACAATCAGAATGAGATGTGGTGTCAGGACTCCAAACTGACAGCATTTCCTAACGGTAACCCAGTCAAGGTGACCCTGGATTGGTTTTAAGTGAATTCTGATATGAGTCCACTGCAACCACTTCCTCTCTCTCCTGTCACTCCCTGTTTTCTCACTCCAACCTTCCCCCTCACCCCCCCACCTCTCTTTTTTTCAGCTCTTATCATCTGTGCCCCGGGCTATATGGGCAAAATGCTGTATAGCAATGACATAATTTAATTTAATGGCAGCATCATTTTATTTGATGGTATTTGGTTTATCCAACACAAATTATACTATGAGGTCAAGATTTTTTTTCATCAAAATTGCCATGATGCATCCACAGCAAAAGCTTCATAATATTGCTGCAGTAGGCAGTTTTCATTTGTTTTTGATGGAGGAAAAAAAAAAATCATCAACAGCATTACTGTAAAGCTGTGCTGGCTAGAGTTCATTCTTTTCCTTCTTCCATTTTTCCATCTCTCAGTCCATTTCTGAGATTAAAGCAGTAAATTTACAAGAAATAAACACAAATTTAAGAGAAACATATTGAAAATTCTGAGATTATAAAGTAAAAAAAATTATGAGAAAATAGGCTTTAGTTAAATAGTTCTTCTTTTACTTTTTGGTCAAGGATCCACACAGCTTGACTTTGTGAGGTTGGATCAACCACACACTGCAGATGCTGCCGCTTGCTGTGGGTTTAGGCATGCAGTCAAATTCTACTTTGCAATGGGATTTAGTAACAAGGAAATCCTGGTGATTTTAGCCCAGAATCACAACATTGTTTTCTTCTGAATCACCCCAAGTCACAGCAGTGTCTCTTCAAAGTCCAGATGCTGATGAGAATATTGTGCTGAAATCACCAGGATTTCCCTCTTACTAAATTCCATAGTAGAATTCCATAGTAGAGTTTTTCATTTTTCTCATGAATTTACAACAGTGGCCCTAATACACCGTCATACTTTGAGCTGCATGTCTGCTGTTAGGTGAATCCAGAACAGTGCTAGAAGCACAATATACATCTGCCTTACATCAAATTTGTCCACTGTTATGTGTGCATTATGAAAATACAATTGCATGTCTTGATTTAGAAACAAAAAATGAATTTGACTTTTATTTTCCTGGGCAGGCCGTCCAAGAATAGCCTTTGTATGAGAAACACTACACTGGTTATGATATATTTTTTGGATATATTTTATATGTGTCCATAGACAATTTTCATTACATTTGTGTGACTTTTAGTTTTTCTTTAATTTTCCCAGTTGGGTTAGTGTTAGGGTTCTAGGTTTTAAATATGAATTGATGAGGTACTGTTAAAGCAGAGTCTTCTTTCCAAATGCCGCCACGTACCTGATGGTAGCACCTCCTGTGTAGCAGCTCAGTTTGAGGTTGTAACAGTGTAGCTTCAGAAGGTGCACAGACCTCTTCTGATAGGCCCACACATGTCACATGTTTTTCACTTGCAATATCAGTCATTCATTTCATTCTGGCATTAAAATTTTTTTCAGAAAGGCCATTCATGAGCCTCACATTGACACGTGCACAGTTCCACTCTCTTTTCCTAATTTTTTTCCTCCTTTGGTCTCTCTTCAGTTTCTCTCTCACTCTGTTTCTTCCTCTCTGCATATGGAAGATGCCACTGGGGACGTGGCGCTGCCAGCCAAAGGGTTACCGGGCCCCGACACCGGTTATTGTATGTAATTATCCCGCCAATCTGTTCAGCTCAGCAGGCACTGCATGGTGATCATGAGGTAGCAATTGTCAAAATGGAGGCAAAAATGGAGGTGGGGGGGTGTAGTTCAGGTCTGAGAGTGGAGGTTCATTATAGTCTGAGGAAGGAAAGGAACGGATGGAGGGAGGATGGAGGACTTGATTGCCTTAGATAAGTGCATGACTCTTCCAGAGGACACCTTTTCTCTCTTCTTTGTCTTTAGCAGACCCTCCCCTATACCCTTTTATTTCTGTGAAGATGACAGACATAATTAATGGTTTATTGAAGTAGCAGCTGGAACTGCTCTACATTTCAGCAGTGTTTTTGAGAAATCTCCATCTTTGTTGACCCAGTATAAACATTCTTTATGGACACAAGGAAGGAAGGTGGAAGTAGCTTCTGTTTCTGGTTGGAGCATCACGGTCAAAACAGCAGAATGTGTAATCGGATGTAATGGATTAATGTCTGCAAGGTGTCGGTGGCGTGCGAGATGGCAGAGCGATATTGCATTTGTTCAGACTTCACAGTAAGAAGACTGAAGACAGAGACAAGTCAGGTCGCCTCAGTGCTTGTTTTGTTTTTTTCTTTCATCCTCAAACGCGTTGAGCAGTTTGACCAGGTCTCCTGTTGTTGTCATTCTTTAAAGGAAAAATCAACCCTCAGACATTTGAACATTTATAAAACAGCTATTGCTCATGCACCATTTCTGGATCCATTTTATTTTATGGTACTATATTTTAATTTTTTTCCCTTTGCTGTGGGTAACTGCCCAAACATAGATGATTTTGTGTCACACCAAGAACTTTGTATAGCTACAGTGTAATTTTTTTTAACAGGGATGTTGTTTGTTGGTGATCTGTAACAATGACAGAAAATCAGGTTTTTATGTAAATCCCTCAGAAACAAAGAAAAAGAGCTTTTTTCTGGAGTCACCATTTTCTAATGATGTTCTGGAAGTTCTTGTAAAGCATTCTGGGAAACAGGAGATCACTTGCGGAGGCAGAATTGCACAGTTTCTGGGAAAAGTGGGTACAACAAAAAAAACTAAATGATAACACTTCCTCATCAAATATCTTGTGGAATGCACTGAATGCTACAGAGTGACGAGAGCCAACAGTGGAATAGTATCTGAGAGTGGATTTTTTTTCTTTTAACTCTTATCTCCTCCCTCTTTCAGAAGACGACCAAGAGAAAGAAAGAATCAGTTGAAGAGGAAGGGGCTGAGGACACCGACGGAAGCCCCGTGAAGAAAAGGCGAGCCCCGAAGAAGAAAGGTACAGTTCCCTTTTCTCTCTATAGATACATTTTTCCTCATTTGCTCAGCTGCAAATTTTTGCCTCCTCAGGGCTCTTCGGAAAAAAAGATGACCTTGTAGATTGTGTTTAATTTAAAAACAGTACAAATAAGAACTTGAATTATTGAAATTTTCAATGATCAGTTTCTGCTCAATCATAAATTTGAGACAAAAAGAGAGGGCTGAAAAGACAGATATATAGATATATATTTAGATATATAGTTAGCCCTACATCATCGCCAATTGTCATGAAATAGAATAGTTGTTTCAGTGAGACTTATTTTAAAATATATGAATTATTTTACACTTACAGAAGTGAATGGAGTGAAGAAGAGCCCTAAAAAGACCCCTGGACCAAAGAAGGTGACCAGCCGTGTAAAACATGGTGACCCCAAGCCCAGGCTGGTGGAGATGAGCACCCAGACCTCTCCTGGCCTTAACCAGAAACCCAGGGGCAGACCCAGGAAAACTAAAGCCTAGCTCTCTTCACTCTTTCCCCCCGTCCTTAAAATTCTCATCTATGTGCTTTTAAATAATTGCCTTTTTTAGGTTTTGTACAGTATGGTTTTGTATCTGCTCTGCACTGCTCAGATTTTGGATTCTAATTTTGTTGGTGTGGTTGAGGTCAAATCCATTGTAATAAAGAAGAAATTAAATGCTCAGCTTTGTGTATTTTTAATCCATGGTTTCATGGGTGCTGACGTTAGGGACTTTAGGCGACTCAGCTACAATGACTGGACATAGCATATATGATTTGAGGCTGTAGCTATGGACTACAACTGTTGCTAAACAACAGTACCGCCAGGTTGTTCCATGATCAGGATCCATGATACTGTAAACACCTCAGGCCTTTATGAAAAATGGGATCTGAATGAGCCATATGACCTGGCTGCTTTTGAGGATAAATTCAATTTGTAGGAGTTTTTACTTTTGTACGATGTAAACAATAAAAATTGAAAATTCGCTCACCAAAACTACAAGTAGGATTATTGCAAAGTGGAAGCGTTTAGGAACCACAGCAACTCAGCCACCAGGTGGCAGCACCATGTAAAGTTGCAGAGCGCTGAGGAGCATAGTGTGTAAAAGTGGCCAACGCTCTGCTGACTCAGTAACTGCAGAGCTCCAAACCTCTTGCCTTAACATTAGCACAAAAACTGTGTGCTGGGAGCTTCATGGCATGAGTTTCCATGGCCCAGCAGCCGCATGCAAGCCTCACATCACCAAGCACAACACCAGGCGTCGGATTGAGTGGTGTAAAGCACACCGCCACTGGACTCTGGAGTGATGGAAACTGTGGAGTGACCAATCACGCTTCTCTGTCTGGTGGTCTGACGGACGAGTCTGGGTTTGGTGAATGCCAGGAGAACGTTCCCTGCCTGACTGCATTGTGCTGACTGTAAAGTTTGCTGGAGGAGGGATAACGCCATGGGCTGGTTTTTCTGGGCTCAGCCTCAGCCCCTCAGTTCCAGTGAAGGGAAATCTTCATGCTTCAGTTCACAAAGATATTTTGGACAATACTCTGCTTCCAGCTTTGTGGGAACAGTTTGGGGAAGGTCCTTTTCTGTCCCAGCATGGTTGAGTCCCAGTGCACAAAGCAGCTCCACAAAGGTATGGCTGGCTGAGTTTGTGTGGAAGAACATGACTGGCCCACACAGAGCCCTGACCTCAACCCCATCCAACACCTTTGGGGTCAACTAGAACAGAGATTGTGAGCCGGGCCCTCTGGTCCAACATCAGTGTCTGACCTCACAAATGCTCTTCTGGATTAACGGGCAAAAATTCCCACAGACACAGTCCAAATTCCTGTAGAAAGCCTTCCCAGAAGAGTGGAAGCTGTTCTAGCTGGAAAGGGAGGACCAACTCCATATTAATGCCCATGGATTTAGAATGGGATGTCAAGCTTTTGTAGGTGTAACGTGTTACCGCCCAAAAACTGTTGCTGCTTAAAGCCCTTATTAAGGGTCAGCAAACGCACTATCCATCCTTCTGTTGGCTTAAGAGAAAAGTAAGGTTGACGAGATGGAGAAAAACGTATAAGAACTATAACCCTAACAAGTGACTTACCGCATACCATCTTTAAAGTCAAAGTGGGTTTGTGAAGGTATGAAACTTCTACACTTTGACACCAGATTTCATGCATCCATTGGGCTGAATTGTGAATGTTTCACAATCAGTTCAGTTCAGTAAACTTTATTGTCCCAGATGGGAAACTGGTCTTGCAGTCAGAAGTACAGACAACCCTCAGAATACATAACAACAGCATGGCTAAAACAATTTCAAGTGCATAGTTAGTATGTGCAATGGTGTAAATGTGAAGCGGAATACAAATTTGAAACCCAATTAATGTGTGTCTTTGCACCTTACCATTACTTTTAATGATTTCCTGGCCTATTCTAAGGGAATGCTATATGCACTCCTGTCAGTAGTTGCTAACATTGGTTTGAAGTCACAGAAAAGAAAAGTAGTTTTATATTGAGTTTGACTAATGATGATGGCCAGTTAATTTATCGCTAGTATTGTTACTACATGCGCACTCCAACTATTCAAGTAATCCTCTGTTGAGTTTCTACACACATTATCATGACAAAGTGAAGCTGCTGTCTTTGCTGCCTTCACTCTCCAAGTTAAGTTATTGTTTGCTATACATTTTAGATTTTTAGTTTAAATTAATGAAATGTCCCATGTTGTCAACATCTCAGTGCTTTACCACAGTTCTATCTGAGGATAAATGTTCATATCTTACAAAAAGAGTAGTTAAAAGGTATTTATTGGAGGAACTTGGTGATCAAGTCATGGCAGGTGGAGGAGTCACAGTACTGGATTCTTACTGGCTGATAACTGAAGCAGCTAACTGACGGGTTAAACCTGCTGAGTAGAGGCTTTCCGATTCAATTGCTGCAAAATGGCCCAACTAGAAGGATTTTAGCCATTCACTGAAGTTAGTCTGAAACTGACTGTAATAAAGGATGGATTTTTGCAAATACAACAACCAGCAACTAAAATCACAGTTTACCAGTGTTCCTATCAAACCTCTTTGACCATGTATGTATACAAATAAAAGAATCATTTGAATTCTTGTGACAGGGCCCCCTTAACTTTCTCCCACCTTTTCACTGAACAAATGCACAGCTGGGGGACTGACAGGGTCAATGGTACTAATGCATATGGATTGGAGGAGACGGGACGATTTTCTTTCACATTTTCTGAATAGATGTCAAATTTGGAATGGCCTACATTTGAGGAAGAGGAGTAAAAAGACAGCGCAGCATTTTGTTTTGTTTCTCTTTTTTTTCTCTCTATGCAGTCAGTAAAACGGTCGCATTTTTGGGGTGTCGTGATGTGAAAGATCTTTTGTCAACTGGTTGTCAAAACTCACGTCAAATCATTAGCGCTCTATATTTCTGTCAGCGTGACTGTACAGGGGCAATATTTCACACATGAGCAGCTGCTGACAAGCTGTCCGTTTTCCTCCCATCCGCCCCTGTCCTCCAGTCTATGGACCATCGTCCCCTCTACCTCAGCTCCTG
>OMLB01022390.1:0-12026 GCA_900302555.1 Myripristis jacobus
AACCACACATACACATAGAATTCACAGTTTGGTCCACATAGCAAAATGCTTTTTTGAATTTTTTTTATTTCTCCATTAAAATTATTATTATTGTTGTTGTTGTTGTTACTGCTACTACACATTTTTAGAAATGCAAGGGTTGTCTGTCCTCTAAATTGTTACGAGCACCTCTGATATTATTGTTTCCAAGGCGGCATTGTTATCCTTCAGCCATGACCCTGTATTTATGAGAATCTATGCCGTCTAAATAAATGCCCAGCAAGTTATGTGGCCATAATCATATTTTATAATCGCATCATCATTTGTCTGCTGTCTTAATGGGTCCATCACAGAAAACACACGGTGCATGTGCACAAGGCTCCTCCTGCATGCTAAATCGTGTTAAATTCCGTCCACTGTGATTAAAACGGTGTTTAGTCTTCAAGAGGTGGCTTCATCCTGCTCAAAGGTTATGAGATGTGTCATATGTTGTAAAATGTGATGACGGCAAAATGAGATTCCAATCAGTATTAGAGGAAGAAAATGCTAGCATCCCACTATACACTCACGCTTTCTTTCATCAACCACCTTCAGAGGCAGTGACGAGGATGACATACGACACTTTTCTATGTAATATAATGACCACCAGATTGTGTGTGTTAAGTCGTATATCTGTCTGCCTTTCCCCTTCTTTTCTACAGTTCCCCCGTTTCTTAACCATCTCTTTTTTTCCACCTTCATGCTTGGTCTCTCACTTTTTCATGCATCTTCTCATCTTCCCATCTCTCTCATTTGCTGCCTCCCCGTGTTGCTCTGTGCCCTTCCCCATCTTTTTGTTTCCCCTCAGCTGTCCCATCCGTACCTCTATCCCATTTCGGGAGCACATCCACACATTTGTACACTCACATCTGGAAACAGCATTTAGCTCCGGTTGAGTCTCAGGAAGTTTTCACACTTCACGACTCATTAACCCGCAGACCTGCAGGCCTCCCAAGCAAGAGAGAGGGCTGACAGAGGAGGGGAAGGTGGAGGAGCAGGAGGAGGAGGAAGGAGGAGGGACAGATAGGGGATGATGGGGTGAATGTAGGAAGGAAAGCAAGATGATGAGGGAGTGCTTGGGTAATTCAAACACCATGACTGTATTTTGAAACCAAGGAAAAGTGAGCTCTCAAGCTCAAGAAATGATGTGTCCAGGTGAACTGAAGGTAAAATGAGCGAAACTCACCGGCTCAATAAAAATCTCAAATTAGAAAAACATGAAAGCAGTTGGGTTTCCTTCGTTTGGTGATGGCTTAAGACCCCTTTTTCTGCACAGTAGATCGGTAAGAAGAAAGGAATCAGTGAGGGTGAAGGGAGATGAAAAACGGAAGGTGGAAGGACTAGAGAGAGGTGAGAAGAAGTCCAGGAAAAATAGATAGGACAGGAGACAGGAATGAGGGGCGATTGCAGACTAGATTCAGTCGTGTGTGTGTGTATGTGTGTGTCTGTGTGTGTGTGTGCGCATGTGCGTGCATGCGTGTGTGTATGTGTGTGTTGTCCAGGGTGTCTGTGTCCAGCCCTCTGTGAGTAATGTGTCTGAAAAAGGAGCTTTCCTAATGAAACACTTTTCCCAGAGTGATAATTACACCAGTAGAAAGCAAGGACACCTCCAGTCAATGTGTGAAACTAAACTTACTAAAACACAAAGTTCCTCCTACTCTATGTATATGTGTGTGAGTGTGTGTGTGTGTGTGCATGGGGCAAACACATTCATAACGTGTATATGGCAGGCTGACATTATAAACTTTGCCTCATAATCAACCCAATGAGTGAGCGCGGCACTTCTCCCAGATGTGTTTGTATTTTTCCATTGTCAGGATACAAGAGCTGACATTTACATCGGCTGAAGAAGCTGATTTAATGCACGCAGTAGCTTACACACTACATACCAAGACCGCTTTCTGTTATGGGAGAAATCAAAATATGAAATTAGATTAACATTGCCTTTTTCCTCCCCTCTCTCTTTGGTTTGTTCTTCCGTTTTCCCTCTCTGATTTCAATCTTTTTGGTATATCTGACTGACAGCCTTTGCTTTCATTGCATGTCACACTGGTTGAAATCTCATTGAGGGGCTCGATACAGATAAGCGGTGAAGATGTGGATAAGCAGTGACAGAGCCGCGGCTTAGATAGGGAGAAGAGAGGAAAGGAAAGATAAAATTATCGATATGTATTGGAAATGCACAAATACGTCCGTGCACAATAGATACCTGCGCCTTTAATGAAATTTGCAGAAAATCTTTTATCACAGTTCAGCACCCATAGAATTTAGTTAAACAAATCAGACCTAGACCAGCAGAACAATTCAATTATTCCGCGTGGCTTTAATAAATGTTTGATATGCATTACATGGGAACTTTCTAATTCAAATTTTACGATTTAACAGTTAGGGCTTTTCCCATTAATTCTCGACACACAAAGTTACAATTTGCATTCTGGGCATTTATTAAATAAATATGAAAAACTCTAACAAAATTATACCAGGAGCAGGATAGGGTGGAGATTAATGCACATGAGTAAAACAGAAGTCACAACTACCAGTGCATTTATAATACAAACTCCTGGCACGTGTGCATTGGGATCTAGGGGATGAAGCATTTAATTCTGTGGTTTAATAGATTTTCCTCCTTTTTTTTTGGAAATATGGAAATGTCCTTGCTACTTTAATACAAACATTTCCACATGCCTTATGTAAGCAATTCTCTGTTTGTCTCTCCCAACCGCCTTTGAGATTCAAGTCTTTTTGTAATGTCTATAGACATCTACAACATTTTCAAAGTGGCAGATTTAGAAAACGTCTGCAGACCCTACATAAGAGTAGCTTTAGCCGCTTGAATTCTTTGTCAGACCTGCCTCATAGGAGTTTGTTATAAGGGCTATAACTTGTACTTTAAGGTTTAAAACCACACAGGAAAAAAAAGTATTTAAAAAATATATGTGTCACGCATATATACAAGGTAAAACAAAAAATTAGATATCACGTACAGGCAATTGTGCATTATATCTATCATTAGCCATCTCTAGGAAAACATATGAACATCTCAGCAAATACTGAGCGTCTTGATATGATGAGTTGCAGTATATGATGATAAATTATGCAGACACGATGAATCAAACAACTATACAGACTCAGTAAATCATGCATTTCAATAGTTGATTTCTTTGCGGGTAGCGTCTCCCTCACAGGCCATATATGTTAATAATTATTGTGTTTATTTTGATGCTAAAGTCTGACAGCAGGTAAACTAGTGACAATTACCCGTGCAGAGACAGGATACTAATATTTTGTTTTGTGTTGTGAATCTTACATATGCCAGGCTATCTCCGATCACTTAACAGGTTTCCCCTGGCCTCCATGTCCTTACCTGCCATACTTATAACAGTATATATTAAACATCACTATTATTAAATAATAATGATTTACAGTAACTGAATTACAGTGGCTCATGATGCAGTAGATTAGCCTGGGGCCTTGACCTTCATTGTAGATTATTTAGTAATTTTGAATATCTATTCCAAATTTATTCCAGATTTGCTTATGAAGCCCACTGCATCAGAGATTGTCATAACTATCATGTCTGTTTCACAACTCCCAACGTTATGGGTGTGAATTTTGACCATTTACAGGATTTTGTCCAAAAATCATTGCCTTTACAACATCAGTGGAGAACCTGTCAAAACAACTATCAACGTCAGTCTAAATTAGCAGCAGTGTTTTAACCAAAGTCTACTGCAAATACAGTTCAGTGATGAGCAATTGAATGAAGCAACACCATTTCTCTCTCTCCCTTTTTTTTTTAGTCCACAAGCATGGCAATTGAAAGCCCACTTATCTTGTCACTAATTAGTTGTATGATGATTTTCAGCTGAAATTGGCCTATCCAGTGTTGTGGAGTGCAGGTTAGACAGCAGCCACTTAATGAAAACATCACTTACAAAGAGATACTTCAAGTCTCCTGTCGCCATGAGTGAATGAGACATGACCAAAGGTGTTAAAGAATCATTTCCATATCCATATGATGCCCTTGGGGAAACCCACCCCACAAGTCATTGTCTGGAGTCTGTTTCATTCCATGTGCATGCCAACCGAGGAATATTGTCATGTCATTTCTGTTTTCTTGAACAGTCCAGTGGATGGGTGAGTAACATCAAACCCAAGTCATGGGACTCAAACAAACACTACTATGAGTGCACTGAATGCACTTCAGTATGCTTTAGTATGTTTAGTGTGCTGGCAATCGTACTGAAGAACTCTTTCATACCCTTTTAGCATTTTCAACCTCTCTGTCTTCTGCAAAAGCCAAACATTTTGACCCCATTTTCAATCTATCAACCCCGATTAACCAGTACCTGTCCAAGAGCAGCTTTCCATTGTTGTCGGACTTGGTTTATGTTCTGAATGGGATATTACCATACTAAAAGTACTGCATTTGCCGCAGAGTTACATGTTGCATGTCTACTATTTGAGCAGCATCCCAACCAAGCCCAGCCATGGTCTCTGAAAGAATATACACATCTATAACAACCTCTTTTCTTGGTTATTTGTGCTAAAATTGTGTACAGAATATAAAAAGGCTGCGGGATTCTGCCAAAGATATCCAAGAATATAGTGTTTTAATGCTATGGTATTTGTTAGGCTTCTTCCACCTGTTCTTTTTCTCTGATAAAAGTATCTTAAGCTCAGACCCACAGCAACCAAATTTGACAGATAGGTTTGAAATTTCAACTGCTACTCAGGCAACAAAAAATACACAGTTAAGTCAGATGGCAGAACTGTAACTAGCAACTTTTATGTCTTGGCCATTGACAAAGCTTTCCAAAGATTCTTGGGATCAAGGCAAATCACGTGTCAGTTTCTTCCATAATAGATTTTCCATCATTTCTGATTTTCAGAAAAAGTGTTTTTCCTGTCCGCTCATTTTACTTTTGTTGGCTTTTTGCATTTACAATTTGCATACTACACAACCAGACCAAGCTACACAATTTCCTTGATTGCTTAAATGGGTATAGTTAACCAATATATGTGACTATGTCAGGGGCTAAAAAATGTCAGCCTGTTAAAACTATCACTCTGAAAGCTGTCAAGCATTTAACAAGCAGCACCAAATAATTCAACGCAACTGAATACTGAATGTTGAATATGACTATGTTGATTGGCCAAAGGTGAAACCATAATTGCTTTCTGAACTCTGAAAAACATTTGTGAAAAATGTTTACAATTATGCTGAAAATTCTCTGGACATGTTGCTTAGGGTAAGATACATCTTTTGCACATTGATGCCTTTTCCATCTGCAGTTGTGTGTTCACATCTGGGGCTAAAGATTTTTCTTAAAAACCTTTCAGGATCCCTTGGTAAATGGTCAATCAAGTTTTGAGCATCCAGGGATAAATTATTTGTACCCATATCAATAAGCCTTTTTTTCTTTTGGAAATTTCTATAATCTCTCCCGTGAAATTACACACACTATATCTATTATACTGGCATAAATCAGCAGCAACACATAAGGCCCTTTCACTGATCACAGAATAGGCCATCTATACAACATATGACACATATAAGCAAACTGCTTGGGTTAAGATGTCTGAATGAGACAGCTTCAAGGTATTAGCTCCTAAAATCACAAGGCTCCAATGTACAAACCTAGATTTTCCTGAAAATATGACCATCACAGACTGTTTAAGCAATGTCCACAAATCTTTTTCTACAGGATTGTTATACTATGGCACTGATTGTCATTTATTAAATAAATTATAAATTGAAATTCAAACTCCACCTTCCAAATTTAAAGAGAAAACTATGACCTATATTGACGTCCATTGACAACCAGAAAAAATTATAACAATATTCGATAGAACTTGTGTCCTCCTACTCTGCAAGTGACTAAAAAAACAAAAACAAAAAATCCCATTTTCACATAGTGATAAATAAGTAAGGTAGCAGATGTGCAATAGAAACATTTGCTAAAGGTATTATATCATGATACTAACTGTTACTTGGTTGTTTGCTCTTTTGGCTTGAGAAAACCACACCATCCTCGATCGCTGAGCAATTAAAAATATAAAGACAAAGAAATGCATAAGGAGTAGGTGTGAAAAGGAGGCTAGGAGTGCCTTGAAGGTCCAATAGGTGCTGAGCATTTGTTTCCAAACAGAGTAAAGGAAGGAAGTTTTCAAGGCCAGAAATCTCAGCACCTGGCAAAGTAAGCATAGAGTTATTAGTATTAATTAACAATCCTGTTAACTCCCAACAGCTACCCAAATATTATGGTCATTTGGTGCTATGGGGCGGTAAAAATTGTACTTATTGCCTGAACCAATTCACAGTGCCATGCAGACACTATTGCTTACATATTTTCTATGGCTTATAATGTATTGTCATCATCAGTGCAATCCCCAGAACAATGAACCAAGGCACTCGCTCTACTACATGTTAATGTTCAATATGGGAGCCTGGTTAGTTCTTCCAACTATTAATGCACAAAGAACAGCACGATTAAATGTCGAATAGAGTCAGAAAAAAAAATCGAATTATTAATTATCAAAAAGCCTCGTGCACATTTTTGCGAGAAGCAGTTTCTGCATTTACGCTTTTGTAAAGTAAAGTAGCCATAATTGGGTGCTAATATGCCACTGTTGGTTAATCACACTCTATAGACCTATTTTGACAAGATACAACTAGCACAGATCAGATGCAAGGAGGGAAGTTTGATGTGTGAGCAAACATTGTTAGAGGAGTGAGATCACTGGCGGGGTTTGGTCAGTAATCTAAGTGTCTAAGAAAAACAGGATCCCACACAGGAGACCACAGGAGTGCTCTGAGTGCATTGATAGGCCCCTCGTGCTACAGGATAACAGCAACATTTTGCTTTCCGGTTTAGCAAGTTAGCCTACCACCCCCCACTACACAGCCCCCTAGGTTGCACGTGATTTCCTCAACCATATCCCAGCAATATTGTACTGCCCAAGGGCTGTTTCACCTTGCTGCTCCTCTGCCTCCCACTTAGCCCTGATACAGGACCCTCTGGTAATCTTTGGTCGTATTGGTTGTTGTCTCTACCAAAGGGTCCTGTGCTGCTCCATAAAAAAAATTCTCTCTACGAAAGTCAGAAAGGTCTGTAATGGAAAAAAATACATTGGATTTCACAAAACCAAACAGATGTCTGTAATCTTTCATTTGTCTGCTCTCACCACACTGACTCGCACTACATCTCCTATGTACAGGTGACTCCAGTTCTCCATTATTACTAATTCAAAGATGGCAGCCTTGACTTCTTTGCTGGTGTTGTACTTCCAAGCAATATGGTTACTGAAATATAAATGGTGAGCCCAGTGATTCGTTGCAGTCAAGTTTGTTGCAGTGCCAGTGGCAGCAGAGCGCATATTGAGCGCAGTGAAGAGCAAGTACCTCAGGTGGCTGAAACACTGGGTGGAATCAGGGACTTTGGCTGATCCAAGGAGCAGCTTCTGCTGTTGGCAATGTCACAACAGTCTCAGGGTTATGGCAGTTCAGAGAAATGCTTTTTTGGCTGTGAGATGCCCTGGCCAGGGTTTGAACTGAGGAAGGGCTCAGGGGACCAGGACCCTCCATAGAAATGGACCCCTACCCCACCCCATATGAGAATATAAAACCCAATATGAGGATGTCGCGTACGTCATACGGCTCCCTAAGTATCCAAATGTCTAAGTTTCACCAAAAGTATGTCACATCTGCCATGCCAGTAATGTTGTGAACAAACACACAAATTCTTGTTACAAACTACTTCCGAGAGCTCATCATCATCTTACTGACACTTTACTGCAAACTTCTCAACATCCTTCAACTGGCCAACATATAAGAGTGTGCACCATGACCTGGGATCTGAGGAGCAGCCTCGGGATGCTCTGAAAACAGCTCTGAGCCAGTCATGAGTCCTAACAACACAAGATCCCAGTCGGGAATAGGCTATATGCTGGGCACAGACACACAGAACAGTAACTTGGGAGATGCTCTAGCCCAGGCCACCACTGTTGGGAGGGAAGTGACTGCATACTACAGATATTTTCAAAAGCAGAACACTAATGTTGTAGATAGATAGATAGATAGATTTACTTTATTGATCCCAAACTGGGAAATTCCCACGTTACAGCAGCATCAATAAAAATACAAAATAAAATTAAGAAGTATGTACAATAGAGACTAAAAATACACTAAATATATACAATAAAGACAATAAGGACTAAGTATATACAATAATCTAACCTAAGAAAATGAGATGTGTAACTTACAAAGTAATTCTGCAAGTGGTGGATACAGTGAGCCACTTCAAGCCTTACCAGTGTGGACTTTGGTTCCTCCTACCCTCCGGGTAAGCACCCCAGTCAAGACTGTTTATTTTCCACTAATCACATCTCTCTCGAGTGGTTTATGTCATTCTGAGAACTTGAGGGACAAGTCATGAGAATGAAGCAATTTCTCCATTGCTTACAAGAATGCAGACAGCTTAAGTAGTCCTGCATCTCTGCAATCATGAGGACACTGGCAATGCAGGAGCTGTGACAGAGCTGAGAAGTGGATGGTGATGCAACTGGACAGCACTGCTGTAAGGGCTAAAGATCAGTAGAAAGAGCCAGAGGAGAGGAAGGTGCTTGACTGTTTGGAAGTAGGGCAGGGAGCAGCATAGTGAAGGACAGATGACACATGGAATGCTCTGGAGACACACGAAGGAGCCAGCCCCGCGGTGTGAGAGGCGACAATTAATGGTGCCTTAGTGTTGGCAGAAACAGGTACTGAACTCATGCCATGGCAAGGCAGGACTTTTTGAGAACAAGATTCTCAGGAGGTTTGCCAGTCTTTCTACTGGAGCTCGCATAGGAGAGATATGGAGATATTCTGTCTGAGATGTGCCCTTTGTGTTAGCTATAAAGGCCCCATGGGGGAAAAAAAGGAGAGCAACCTTACAACACTACCTGGTCAGAGCTGCAGTGGTGTTACTGTTGAAGAATTTGAGCCCTTTTACCACATACCTTATGGTAACAGCGATGCAGCGGTTGCTATGGACTAATTTACAAAATTGAAGCCTATGCTGTACCCAACCAGAAAGCTGCCACAGTCTATAAGGTACTGATGGAAAAGCTGCTCAGCGAGTTTAACATCCCAGCTGAGTTGCATTCAGATCAAGGGGGGCACTTTGTAGCCTAACTGTTTGTTGAGATACTGTATGGATGCTGCCCTCCACATGGAAGACACATGCAAAGTGAAGGTGAAAGGCTTGGCTTGGACCAGATTCTGGTAGTCCAAGTGGTACCAGTAGTATATTATGTCCCTAAGACTTTTTATCTCATTATTTTATCATTTTACCGTCATCTTTACAAATATATTGCATTTAGCAAGTTGAACTGTTTGTTAGATTGCTAGTTGACAGCAATTACCCTATACTACAGGAGCATCAGTAGTTTAAAATGCCAACATTATCTTACTTCTCCAATGCTGCTGATTTCACACTTTCTGAGCTTGAATAAATTACTAGCAATGTTGCATTTTACGGTGATGTTAGCCAATTGCCAGGGACAGAATAATTTGAAACACTTAAATTGATAAGTATTGTATCATTTCCTGGGTTTAATATTGAGCTGTTTGTTGTTACATAACCACATAATGACACTTTTAAAATGGGAGTTGACTATAAAGCAAGGGAAGAGGACCCACCATTTATTTATTCCCATATACCGCATTACACAGAAATTGTAGCCAATCTGTTCCACAGCTTGCATAATGGCTCATTCTTAGTTGATCACCTAGCATATTACAGCCCAATTTGATCTGTGTAGTTGTGGCGGGTGCATGAAAACACTGAACTCATAATGACTAGTAGAGCACACAGACCTTAGTGTGCTGCCCTCTACCAGTTAAAAGCACTGAAGAACAGGTGATGCCCTTATTGTCTGTCATTATATAGGATTAAAGCCTCATCGAATTATACAATATATTTTCTTCCTACCAAATTTACATATAATATTTCTGATATAATATTTCTGATAATGTTAACATGGTAAAGCATGGATAAGTAGACCTGCAAGTGAAATGACTAACATTACAACAGCATTAGAAACATAAAATGACAAGAAGAGTGCACTCTTAGAGTTAGCAGTATAAAACAGGGTTTTCCAAAAGTTCTGAATTACAGCAACTGCAAGAGGTCCCTGATCATACAGTCATTAGGCTGATCGGCCCAGTAGTGTGAGATTACCTGCAAATTCAGGCTCAGGTGAAAAACCACCCCTTTTTTCGCCTACTGGGAGAAGGGAAAATATGGAGGCACTGCCTGTTTTGGGTGCTTGTTTTTCAAAGGTTTTGATAGGCTGATAGGCCCAGTGGTATGTGAGATTCACTGCGGACAGATACACAACCAAATGCATGATCCCCTCCAGGCTGCATGCCACCTGGCAGAGATAAGAATACTTCTAGTACCTAATTTTGTCATAGGATGAGAAACGGAGGAGAAAAGCAATGTATTATTCTATTGTATTGCTCATAAACGCCAAACGTGGAGACATTTAAAACCTACAATTACATGTCCACATCCAGTACTCAGTAGCACAGAAACGCATTAAAGATAATTAGACATATCTTGTAAAGAAAGCATAGCCCATTGTTACTACAAGAGCTATTCTTCCATGCCTTCAGCTCACAGTGAATGAAGGCACCACGTACAACATGGATCCTCAAGTGCCTCTTGGAAGTTTCTCTTGTCTTGCAATTGTGCGTGAAGTTAGTCGTGAATTTTTAAATTCAATCACTATGAAGCAAATTCCCAGGTCAGCTATACAGGTTCTGGGACATGGACTTTAAAAAAGTCAACAGTGATTGACTCTTTCTTGGTTGGATCTACATGTAGATACAGCAGCCAGCCAGCAACTAAGGAGATACAGTTGAGCAATTATGTATTCGAAAACTTTTCACTGTGGCCAATAAATCACCCATCTTGTCAGTTGTCAGATTCTGAATTTTTATGTTGTCCAGATGCTGAGAGCAGCAAGTTAGACTAGATGGTCTCATTCAGTATTTTTAATTTTCGGTATTCACCTCGGTGACCCATGGATGCAATGTAGAACCCCATTTAAAGGAATAAAGGAAGTTGCAGTTGTGACGGAAGGTAGTCCGGCAGAATGGTCCAAAGAAAAAACATCACAGTGACAAGAAGAATTTGTTGTTTTTAATTCGTGTTTGAACTTTTTGTTGGTAAATGTGACTGTCAGTAGCATGGATCAGTTAACCCCAATCAATTGGTGGTAGACCTTTATTGAACATTTTCTCTTCCTCATAGATAAAGAGACAATTTAGATCCCATCTCTCTATCTCTCCCTCTCTCTCTCTCTCTCGCGCACACACACACACGCACTCTCTCTCGTGTGTGTGTGTGTGGGTGTGTGTGTGTGTGTGTGTGTGTGTGTGTGCGTGTGTTTTAGTCTGTGATGCTGAATCAATGCGACACCTCAGGGATGGCACAGTGGAGGGGGTCGTATGCCAGGCTCGTTTTTCACACTCATTTTTTTTTAGGGAGGGCGGAGGGTGTGCGCGAAATAATACCCGCTCATTAAGAGCGCGCTGGATCCTGGTTAATTCATCCTGGACTGTCATGGGCTTGTGTACGACCCCCGGGTAACACATAAATCACACACAGAACCAACCGGTCGACCGGCAAGCTTCATGCCCGTAACGCTGCTGATTTATCAACCAAATTACTGCGAGTCCGCTCGGCCTCAACACTTTGCCGAGGAAATCACCGACTAACCCCTGAGCGAACCGATTTATTGAAAAGCTGTCCCCCTCCACTTCCATCTCCCGCCCTGCCTGCTTTCTGTGTCACTCCACTCATCTCTCACTGACTTAATTAAAATCTATCCCGTTGGCTCGTTGGCATTTATTACAACCACTGGGCTAATGAAACAAAGAACACGACATAACCAAGGCTGCTTTGTGCCTATAAACGTTCGTTCATTACAATGCACCCCCCCAACACACACACACA
>OMLB01022391.1:0-15556 GCA_900302555.1 Myripristis jacobus
TCTCCTTGCTGCGTTTGGGTTTCTGAGTCCCGGGCGGTAATGAGGGAACGTTATGCAGTGCCATAAACGGAGGGGCTCGCTGTCAGTATGCATAAAGGATGAGACAGAGAAGATGGCGCTGGGGTCAGGGGGGAGAGAGAGAGAGAAGAGAGAGAGAGGGAGAGAGAGAGTCGAGGATGAGAGGATGGAGAGAGAGCGCGTGTGTGTGTGTGTGTTATGTGACAAGGGAAAACGGTTTCTCTCACACACACACACACACACACACACAGAGACGGAGGGAGAGTGAGCGCTCAGAGACAGGGGAGAGAGACAGGCTGGTGACAAATAGGCTCCCCTCTGTGCCCGTCTTACAGGTGCAATGCAGTGTGTGCAGCGCCCCCTATGCCCGGCCTGCCTGAACTGACAGAAGGACAGTGGAAAAGCCACTGGTGAAACAATAGTGTTATTATAAGACAACTGCAGTGGGAAAAAAACAACAACATTCAGTTCATGGGTTACAGTTCTTGCAAGCAGCTTAAGAGGGCAAAGGTCAGATTCGCATCATCCTGACAACATTCCTATGACCTAAGAATGGTGATGTAAGAGAGAAGTGTTAAGAAAGAATGCAAGTTTTCCATCTTTGACAGAAAACGGGCTGTATAGTATCACAGCGGAAAATAAATAGGCTTTTCTTGAGTTAATTATTAATTCCAAGCTTTTAATTATTTTTGAGTATTTGCTTAACTCTGCCTGAAATTAGCAGTGGCTAGAGCTCGCCTTTGGGAGATCCCATTTGTTCCAATGTGGCAGGCAAGAGCAATCAAAACCAGAAAAGTACCTTAATCCTTCTCTAAGCCATGTATGTTATGCAGATACTCATAGACCTTATTCCCATGGTGGCCATTTTGAATTTACATCACACTCACAGTGGGAAACTCAACCCAGAGGAGCTAGTACAGCCCAGCCATGTACTCCTCTTGTATACCAATACATACCACTGACACTAACAAACATCATTTTGTAGATTCCTTATTGAAAAATATTGAAAAAACAACGGATCTCCAAAACTCTCATTTGATCTGTCTCATTTGTGAGGCAGCTTCCTTGTTAGGCAGCAGTTTTAGGAAACATGTCCGCTTATGAGGTACAGTTTGGTTACTTGATGTGGTGAAATGTTAAGGAAAATATAAAGCAGTTTTAGAGGCATTATTATGAGAGAAAGTGGCTTGGATTGCCACCTTTAGCCCAGAAAAATAAGGTATCTTGCATAATGCTTGAGATAAGAGCTTTAATGGCAAACAAAATCAACACACAAAATAAATTCAATGAACATGACAATGTACTATTGTACAAATATACAATGTACTTTTCTTTTTTTTTTTTTTTAGGAATTTTAGGCCATGTGATGCTGGTACCTCAGGAAAACCACTCTAGTAAACCACCGCAAATTTGTAGTTTTCATGTCTCGCTTCTCTGGTTGTTGAACTTGGAGCCGCCCGGCGAATACGCAACAAATCATCTTCCATATGAGCTCAGTAAGTAATGTGTCATTCAGTATTTTAAAGGACAGGTGACAACTTTAAAAGTGGCGTCACCATGCTGCATGGAAATCTACACTCGTCTTGTGATATTTCCTGGTCAGATTGTCTAAATTTGTGTAACCTTTTGGACAAATAGAGTGATAGAGTTAAGGTTCCTTGCAAATGAGACATACCCTTTTCCCCACTGTGGGACTAATAAAGGAGTATCTTATCTTATCTTATCTTATCTTAAATGAGACATACCCTTTAAGGCCCAATAACTGTTGGCCTGCCACCCGGTGAGTTTAGCCAGGCAGCTGAACTACTACTGAGCTCCCCTCATTGCTGAAGTGAAGCAGCTGTATTTGTCTGAAAGCTGTTCGCTCTATTTTAAAACTTATTAATGACACTTTTTTAATATGTACGCTGATGTTCCAGATAGATTTTCCCATCCTAAGCGTGAGGTAAACTGAAAATGGCTACTTGCTGAAATAAGTTCATTTATTGCATTTTAAGCCTATGGCAAAACAGAGCATCACACATGGGTCATGTAGGCTTCCCAGACACCTGACTGAACTGGGACCACCATACCTCGCAACACCTTACATTGTTATTCCCAGGCAATGATCAGACATATTGATTGAACACTGTGTGAACACTCATTGTGTGATTGAAGTTAGCATGAAAAGCCAGAAAAAAAAATGTAATAGCAGAATAAAAGAGAATGGAATTAAATTAGTGTTTGATATATTAAAAGGATAGTTTTTGACTTTGTAGCTTTCACATTGAGACAATGTTCTTTCTCTGCTAATCAATGTCTGTCTGGCAGGAATCCAGGTGAAAATCTCTCTCACACACACACACACACACACAAACACACACAGATACACACACTCGCACACACACACACACTTTAAAAAGCCTGTGATATCATTAGCTGTCATGTTTCACGGTAGGTAACACAACAGTGCACAGGGATACACAGCTCACCACCGAGTCTAGAGGGTATGTGTGTGCTTTTGTGTGTGTACGCTCACACAACACACACACGCGAGGATCCACAGCGAGTGTGTGAGTGGATTACACAGGGTTCAGAGTGTGTATGGGGAAGCGTGGCAACAACATGGCTCCATAATGGGATTTCTCAGTACTCCTACTCTGCTCACACACACAAACACACACACACATACACTGATCTTGCCCCAAACAAGCAGGTTAGCAGTAACAAAGCAGAGCACACATCCTATCTCAGCAGTGAGAGGTAAGCTGCAGCACAGCTCCAGCTCGGTTAAAGACACATATCCCAGCACCTCTCCTTCTCACAAAAGCCAGGGAGGAGGGATAGAGAGAGAGAGAGAGGGAGAGAGAGAGAGAGGGAGAGAGAGAGATCAGCTACATAAGACAGGGATAAGAAACGCTGTAGTAAAGCTGGATGAGGGTGAGAACTGGTTACAAAGCGACTGTATGGTGCCTATTTATAAAAGAAAAAGTGTCGGAGAAAATGTGCTGGAAATAGTGTTATTTGTGACGAATATGGAAAAAAAAACCTGTTACAAAATTTGCCGTTTCAAGTAATTATCCTTGTTTGTTTTTGTGGCATCCTTTCTGATAAGCTGGTCGTTGCTGCGGTGCACTTCCCAGAGATCACCTGTCAATCAAATGGTGTGTGACGTCTTTTTCCTTGGATTTCCTGTTTCCGAATCTTCGACTCCTCGGGTCCAGCCCTAGTTAGATCATGTGTTATCCGCTGCAGTTTGGTCAAAATCTGACCCGTGATGTCTAAAATATTATCCGTGATACATGAAGGAAACAGCATAGCACACACCTCGCTTAGGCTAATCCAAGACTGGGATTTTGTTCCTCTACGGGGCCCAATAGAGCAAAATCAATTCAAAGACATCCTGGTTTGTGTTGAGAATTAAATTGTTTAGATGTCACACTTGAACACTGACAAATACATTCAGCGTGGTGAGATGATAACATAATGTTAAAAAAAATCACTCATACATTCTTTTTTTTTAATTGTAACAATTTGTAGTGAGTTCAGTTATAGTGAAATTAAACTATTCCTCATTTTGCTGAGGGACCACGCTTTGAAAACCACTTTTGAAAATCCCAGATCCAAAGTACATGTCGCCTTTTGTCATTTCTATTACACCCCAACAGTGTTAGTCAACGTTTAACACTGTATCACTATTAACATCAATATCTTCTTAATGCTATTGCCCTAGAAATTGTTCAAGATGCTAAATGTTGCATTTTTAAACACCAATATGACTTTGTCCAATAAATTATGACACCCTAAAATAATGAAACCATGCTTGAGACTGTTGTTGGCCTCTTTCATTGTAATTATAATTAGCATTTCACAAATTTAAGACTGCGTTTTTTTATTAAAACATTTGCTCTAGGTGGTTGCTTTGCTTCATCAGTCAAAGGTTTTCTCTTTGGCTTTGCAGAACGAGTGAAAGAAGTCGGCTTTGAACTCCATCCACAAAAAAACTCTGAAAGCTTTAGCTTTGTTTGCTCTGGAAGAAGAGTTCCTGTTTTGTGCTGTAAAGCAATCCAGCTGATTTCCCGCCAAATCTGGTCAAGCCGTGCTAATGTAAAATGCTGTGTGGAAACAGGCAGAGGCTGCCAGTCTGTTTGGTGATCAGTCTTGTAATAATGACTCACAATTAATGTTGCAGAGATTTTGGAGAGCACCTTTAAATATCCTGGAATGAAAAAACACCTTCAACTCCAGTGGAGGACTTGGAGGAGGGCGAGAGGGGAAGGAGCTGTGTTGCTGGAATATTCTGCGGTGAGAAGTAACCAACCACAGGCCGTCTAGGGACAGGGTGTGCAACTCACAGTGTTTAGCATGCTTTAAAACCACATCATTAGCCCACACAAGCCCACTCTCTCCTCCCTCTCTCTCTCCCTCTCTCTCCCTCTCTCTCTTTCCCAGGTGTGGGGGAGAGCCAGGTGCACCTCTCTCTCTCTAACTCTTTCTCTTTGTCTCTCTCCCTCTCTGTCTCTCTCCCTTTCTGTCTTTCTCTCTCTCTGTCTGTCTCTCTCTCAACATATAACACGCACCTGGAGGGAATTCAGCCAAAACATCATTGTAAATGGCCCACAGCTGAAGAGCACAAAAATAACAGACACTTACTCTTTGAGGGCCAAAAGTAAATAAACACCTGAACATAATGTAAAACTGTGTTGTGGGCTCCGTCCTTTTCTGCCTTGTAATTCCAAATGAAAACACAGCCTACTTCAATGTGGCCCCCAAGATAGTTTTGTCCCTCACCCTACAATTTCCCTCGGCATGGATTCCCGTCTAATGTAATTTTACACAACGCTTTATGGGTAAATATTGTGTTATATGAATCTCGGTTTAGACTGAGGCCGTTCAATCATCGGTGCCTTTTTTGGGGTGGCGGATGGAGAGCTGGTGTCAGCCAAATACGTCGGTTTCTCTTTGAGTCCCGGAGGTTCAGCCTCGGCATTGAGAGGTGAGAACTCACTGTGCTGAGGGGGGGAAAAAAAAATAGAAAAAATAGAAACAAACTCCAAACACAAATACAAGACCTGGCAGCTCCGTCGCTTTCACCGTCTCCGCCTCTCCCTCTCTCTCTCTCCCTCTCTCTCTCTTTTTAACCCATCTAGCCCTCCACTCTAAACTAATAACTCAAGCAGGGCTGCCATCCAGTTTTCCTCTTTTTTTTTTTACACTCTCATTCTCTCTCTCTCCTCCCCCAGAGCAGAGGAAAAGTAAGCAAGGAAATTCTCCGCGCTCAGCAGCAGGGGAAGACAACTGTCCCCCTGTCCTTGGGGCCAAAGCGGGCCAAATAAAATAGCGAGCGCTGCACCAGGAAATGGCTAGCCAAACACACAGGGCCATGAATCTAGGCTTGGCTGAATGTAAGGATTTCTCCATGCAGTCCCCAGGCATCTCACATGACTATAGAGGCCTTTTTGTAGTCCAAAAGGACATCTCCCAAATGGATTTAGCAGCGATCACATTCGGGGATCATCACTGTCAGATGACGATAATGGCACTAAGATTTATCCAGCCGCTAAATCTATGCAGATGTGACTGCAAATATAGCTATGACTAATATTTATACAATTCCTGTTTGTATGTTTGGTTTTCATTTCACAGTGCACTGCAGCTCCATGGGTAGAGCATGGTGCTAACACGAACAGGGCTAGGGGGTTTTTCAAAGTTCCCATGAGCCTTGCGGTTCTTGAAAAGCTGTGGAGTTGATCAAAAATAAAGCCTCAAAAATTTTTGAAACCAAGTGAAAGGCCTCAAAAATATTTATTAAAGTACAGCACCCAAAGTCGGTCATGTGTCTCAGCTCTCTTTCTGTCCCACAATTAAGACTTTATATCCTAGAGAAAATCCTATAATGAAGATTTGTGTTGAAACAGAAGCAGGTTTTTTATTTATTTTTTTATTTTTTTATTTTTTTTTTTTTATTTTTTATGACAAGATCTGTGATCTGTACCTTTGGCCAGTGTCATATGTTGAACCTGAAGTGCCACTTCAGGTTCAGTTTTACCAAATAAGACTAAGTACTAAACTAAAAAAAAAAAAAAAGAGGTTGCACACGTTACCATTCCAGTTTGCTTGCAAGGAAGAGAAAAAAAAAACATCAACACCTAAAATAGTCTGTAATACTCTTGTGCACCATCACTTGCAAATTTAAAACAACTGATTAAGCTGATGTTTCGCCGTAGACGTTTATTTAAAGCATCAAACATAACACATAACATCTCCAATCTGCGACTTATGCAACTGTCAACAGGCGTCAGCCAATCAAAAATCAGTCATTAATTATGGGTTCAACAGTCTGTTCACACGAGTCTTTACACAAAGCACAAATTCTTGAAAATAACCAATTCAAAATTGTTACATCATTGATGTAACTATTCACATATACCCATATGAATATATAAATATAAATATCATCATAAACATCTGAAGTACCTCAGTAGATTAAATAGGGGAAAACAAATACACATAAGCCAATAGAACAACATCCAAAAATGTCAGCCCTAAGAATTACATTAAACAATAATTGTTGCTTGTCTGACACCTGTTAACAAGTAACTGCAACACGGTCATTATATTAGTGATGCCATGTCTATGGTTTATGCTTTGAAAAAGGTCTACAATCAAAACATAAGCAAAATGAAAAGTTACAACAACCTTCTCAGCCTACGACCTGCTAAAGATATAAGCTACAAGCTACACCTTTAAAGTTGCATATTTTAGGGTTAAACGTGACATAGCTATATTTCGCAGATCATTGTTGTCATGTCAGTGTTTGATGCTTTGATAAAGGTCTACAACTGAAACGTCAGCTAAATAATAAAAGCTGTTTGATATTTGTAGGTGATGGAGCCTCAAAACCAAACAGAAGACCTTGACAGTCCTTGAAAAGTCCTTGCATTCGAGGTCCAGGTGGGCGTGGGAACTCTGGCTTGTAATTCCCATGCTCAACACCCTGAAAACGCCGTAAGCCGCTCCACCAAATGGGATATGGCATGTAGCACAGTCAAGCTATTGTGTATTTAGTCTGGTGTTGAGCTGCTCGAGTTCATCTGAGCAGGAAATCCACATCGCAGTTCACGGGATATTTCTGTGACTCAAACATCACGTATGGAGCGGCGGTCTGCACTCACCGACCGGCATGTGGCCCGCCGGTCGCCCCGACCCCACACCCCACCCCGTCTCTCTCGCCTTCTCTCACCTCGCTGAATGAGAGAGAGGGAGTCTCTGTCCAGAGTCGAGCTGTTTGCGTAGCCGACCGCAGAGGAGGGAAGCCAAAGATTACTCCAACCACCGTGGAAATGCTAGAAGTGGGTGGCAATCGCTGGGGAGCGGAGGTGAGGGAGGGCAGAAAATAGTTACTGTATGCATGTATGTGGCATAAATGATCCACTGTGCCAGTTACAGTACTGAATGTTCCCACTGGACTTGATATGTTGTTCCCGATCCAACCAGTGACTGGCATAGTACGTGGCTGTGTATGCATCGTGCCTGCACTTTGAACTGTGCATGTGGTTGTGTTATTGCAGAAAAACTAGAGGTGCGATGATTCATTCATTGCATCGACGCACAGATTCTAAAGAAATTCTGCCGATTCATCTGCATCAATCGCCTGAAAGAAGTTTTAAAAATGAATCGTTCTGACTTTGGCCTGAATTGACATGAAACGCTTTGAATTGAATCATTCATGATTTTAAAACAAGAGTTTACATCCCAGTTTAAACACTTTAATTGAACCAAATTGTTTCAAACCAGAAAAAAAAATGATTTTAATGATGCACTACACAAGATTGCCAAGAGTCAATTGAAGTTAAGATCATTTAAACTGAACTGACAAAAAAATGTGAAATAAGCACTTGATTTGATACTGAGTCTAGATATAGTTGTTACTGCCGGCCCAGCTCACCAGCAGATTACATTTGGTTTTGGTCAGCTGAGTCTCAACAGGACTCACTTCAACTAATGAACTAGTGAATCAAGAACTGAATTAAACCTGTTAGGCCAAAGATTCACACTCTATTCACTAAACTAAGCTGTGACCTTCCTTGCACCACATACATATTAATCACAAGTTTGTGATTAATTTTACGTGACCTCCATATGATCGTGAGGTGATTTATGAACTGTGAAAAATATTGGTAACACACCGTATTACCAATCAATTTTCAGTCTTTGTGAAAAACACCTTTTTTGCTTTTTTTTTTTTTATCCCGTGCGTTTCTTCGAGTAATCAAGTAAAACTTAATGAAACAGGAAAATGTATCTGCAGTTTCACAAGTAGGCATAGTGTTGTTTTTCGGGAGGCTTATGAGTTTAAAAGGTTGAGAAGCTCTGCGTTAAAAAATATGATGTGGCACGGTGTTACAAAGCTGTCGACCTCTTTGAATACACGAACGCCATCTCCTTTCTCTTTGAACACACACACACACACACACACACACATCCTTCCTCTCACTAAATTAATCTCCCCTTGTTATACATGCATTTTGTTGTTTTTGCAGCGTTCTCATTTTTGAGTTTTAGTGACATTTGAGTCCTTGTTTTTGGCCTCTCTCTCTGTTTTGGGGTGGATTTTTTTTTATTTTTTTATAATGTTTGTTTTTCATTTCCGCATTGTGTTTTTTGATCATGACTGCACTATGCCTGGACCTTGAACAGGGCCCGGCCGTCGATTCTGGTACTGCAGGAGGCTCGAGGTCACGAGAGGTGCTCATCTGTGCAGCGGAGCACTTGGGAAGTGTTGGGAGTGACTGGCGCATTAGTTAGTGGAATTATCTGGATCACGGCTGCAACAGCTAGGGGTGCAAACGCTCACCGGCAGGATTAGATAATGCTATTATCAGCATGATTGTAGCATTAGAAAGAAGCATTAGCACGGATAATTCCATGGATTCAGCGGCAGAGAATCGCCATAAAATCATTGCATTATACCCAAAGAGATGAGATCCAGATATAGAAAAGGCGCTTGGGCTGGGGAGAATCAAACTTGACGGTAAATCTCCAAATTATAAGTCATCACGTTTTTGCGTCTTGTCGGGTAAACAGGTATTTAACAAAGGATGATGATATACACGACTTTTCACCGTGCAGAAAAAAACAACACGATGGCACAACACCTTCCGCGGCTATAGCTTTCCAATTAAAGCGACACATTTTTTCCTTTTTTTCTTTTCTAGCACACAACATCCTGAGCTGGTGTCAGAGTTACTAATTGTTGGTGGCTCACAGATGTTGGCCAGTGTCTAATGGGAGGACGCGGGGCTACGTTGCTCTATAGGTGTTTATAGTTGATGTATTGGTCACACGTGAACTCGGCTGTACGGTGAGGCTCCCCGCGGCGTGGGGGCACCCCGCTGCTAACAGCAGAAACACGGCTCCTCCGGTGATGGATGAGTGCGTATGAGAGAACGGAGAGCCGGAGGAGAGCAGGAAGGAAGGCAACGGACTCGTCCTTCTTGAAAGTTTTATGAGACTCTCTACTGAGCTGCCAGCGCTGACAAACTGACTGGCTGCGTCTTTTTTTACCACGTAGTTATGATTCTGCAATACAAACCAAGTGATTTTGGACATCTTCTTGGGATGAGCTCATCCACTTGTCTCATAGCTTCAGAATCCTCCTCTAACTTGCCTGCTTCTCTTTATCTACATCTCATTTGTAGCTAATATATATGGCTTTTACCTGATTCAGATCATCACCATCAACTGTCCCTAATAAAGAGACTTCTGACGGACCTCATGATGATTGTTAGACTGAAAGTGTGATGCAGCACTGGGACGTCCCAAGTCTCCCAAGAGTGCCTGGTACAGTGAGGCCAAGGCTGTATTTGACTATTATCCATAGCATGTAAACAAGAATGTGAATCCAACAGTTCTCTAATCAACCAGTGCAAACAGATTAACAGTAATCTTGTCCTCCTCAGAGTAAGTGCTTTACTTGCACCCTGATTTGCAATATATGTTTAATCAATGCCATTTTCATATAAGTAAATGTTTCTTGTGCTACTCTTTATCAAAACATTTATTATAACACTGTATTTTAACTTCATCCAGTTCATAAACCTTTTCCATTAGCTGCTCCAAGCTCCCAGCTCTTCCCTGCTGCACAGGACATGGACTTTTATCTTTTTGGTTTGTGTGCAATAAACAGAGGAAGACATGGCTCCTTAGCAAAGGCAAAGAGAGAGCGACATCCACATAAACTCAAACATCAACAGTAAATCCAAGGATAAAGGCACTGCAGCACCAGCCTCACTGACTGACAGGCGATCTCGGTGCGACGACATCAAGGAAAGGAAGGCTAAAAAAAACAAACACAAATAACAGTATATCTCTGATTTATACAGGTGAAAATAAATAAGGGAGCACAGCTTTCCACTGGATTCACCCGGTCAGCCTAATTCAGGGCAATAACAGGTGGCCCTAATATTCTGCACTCTCTGTGTGCTTTTCCTTTTTCCACATGGCATTCCTCTTGCTCTGTGGTGCCAACTTGTGCGAAGGTGGAATGGCAACCATGTTGGTGTGGGAGGTCTGTTCGGCGTGCTCCAGTAGCAGGAGGTTGTAGACCCACAAACACACGTCTGTGCACACAAATACACACGTACAAACCATACACACAGCTGCAGCCGTGGCGCACATGGTAGGAGATGTGCCTGGGTATAAATAGTAGGCGACTATTTTCTCTTTACATATTTAGCTGCTGGATATTTTAATGCAAATTAATGTGGTGGGATTGGAGAGGGGTGTTTTTGTTGACTGGAATTAGTGTTGTGAGCGAGCTTTCTTCTCCATTCTTTCCCTTTCTTTCTCTCCTCTCCAAATTACAGCTATTAAGACAAGACTGGCGTGAGCCAAACACAGCGCTCCACTTAATGTGATTTCCCCCGCGCTGAGAAAGGAATAAGAGGCAATGATTCATGGGAGCCCCACAAAAAAAGCTGGAGAGACGGGAAGATGTCCACCTCCGAGATGTGTTGAACACAAACACTGAGCTTGTTTAAGTGTGTAATTGCGTGCGTGTGTGCCTGTGTGTGCACGGATGAGCTTAAAATGAACATTATGATTTATGGCATCCTGTATTTAAGTCTGGCTAGTCCTCACATTAGCACAACTCTAATCTAATGAATAGACTGCCTTAGAAAGAGACATGCAAATGCCCACTGCCTATTTACAGTAACCAGGCTTCGGAGCCAGAAACCGTGGTCTCCCGTCTTGATGTGGCTTTATAGTGTTTCTACAGAAGGATCTCGCTCGCAACTTCCCCCACTCGCGCACAACTGAGGAGTAATGTGACAGCAGCGCGCCGGCTTTTCTGAGACGTCTACCATGCCAGCTTTCAACACCCGCCATTGGCAGAATTGAGTTTGACAGCTCTAGTCGAGGCCTGGCGATTGGCCGGGCTCCAGGGACGTTGTACGGGAAGAGACGTGTACAACACCAAAGGGTCCGGGGGAACAGGAAAACAAAGGAGCCGCAGACGAGAAACTCAAGCAGGGGTGCGGCCAAAAGGGGCTCACCCCAGATCTCGTCTCACGCAGCCGAACAGCCATGTTGAAAAGTTCGAGATAAGGGGGGAGACAAGGGGAAGGGGGGGCATGGGAGTGTGGGAGGCCATCTGAGGGAGGTGCTGAAAAGTAAACGTGTGAGTGCTGACAGCAACACAGACCCTTTGGAGAGACACTTAACACCACAGCCAGGACACTGAGGATTGGAGATACTGTAAACCAGCAGGCAGAGAAAGGCCTTCGCTTGACAGCTTTGTCTAATTGGGAAAAAAAAAAATATTTTGCTGAGAACAAAAACGACAAAATGTAGTGCTGCACTTTTATGGAAAATGACCGGCTAGAGCAAAAACATGATTTAACCTCTTCAACTCTGCCGATCGCATCAGGGGTTTCGTCACACAGATGCATCCTCCTTTGTTCAAACCCAAAGAACTTGATTTGAATTTCTAGCGGAGATCCCAAGGTTCCCAAAGATACCAAAAATATCCTGCTGAGTCACAGGGAAATTTGTATGAAATTATGCACAAAACATCTTTTGTTTGATGCTGCAGCAATAAAGCAGTTGTATCTGGGGTTTTAATATTTCACTCAATATGAGTTATGCAGCTTCAATGAAGCGTTGTAACCAGAGGATACACAATATGGATGTGACTGTTGAGGAATATGGAAAAAAAAAAGAGCTTTCTGGCTTTAAAGCTGCTTATGGGGATATGTAAGGGAAAATCACAGGTTTTAACATAAACAGACAGATATGCTGTGAGGCAGTGATTGCAAAAACCTGGAGCATCTCACCTCAGTTTCACAACAGATACTAGTGGTGCGTCGGAAAATGCAGGGCCAAGTGGGCTGGCCCGCCCCATAGATCAAGGCTTAATGTAGCCTGCGGCGCTGGCAGGATGGTCGAGACAAATGACAGTTCACTGAGGTGGGGTCCCTGGGCAGAGCTTGGCCTGGCCTCTGGCGCTGTGCTGGGGCTGCTTAGCTAGCTAGTGCCTGCAGGACGGAGGGCCCATGCAGGGGGGAGACAGAGAGACGGAGAGGGTCTGAGAGGGCTCGCTTGCCTGGCTAATGGGTCCCCAGACAACCAGGCTTGACCCCACCGGCCCAGTGCATCCATTACCAGCTGGTTAGCAGCTAATGCTAGCGTGTCTAGGCCTGGCTATTTGCAGGCTACAGTTGGGAGTCAAAGCTTGTGTAACAGGGCCAGCACAGCCAAAGACTACCGCCCCCAGCTGCAGGCTAGGAGCAAGAATTAAGGAGGATTTATACTTCTGTCTTGAATTTTTTGCTGTAGCTACTCTGTGGTTGTCTATGGCAGATTACCCAATGCAAAAATCTCCATTTTAACAAATCATTTAGTCTCATATTCAGGGTTAAAGGTGTCATTTTCTTGGTACTAGTGGGCTGATTTACCTTTTTTAGACTTGTTTCAACATATTTATTCTTGTTCCCAGACAAATTCTTTAAACAAATGAAACTGCATTAGAAACACGTGGGATCATCTCATCCCACTGGCAGATTCTTGTCGCTTGTTGAAATGACAAATGCAATTTTCATTGTTTTCTCATGATGGGGATCAGGGCCACATAAATACTGTCCCCTGCATTAAACCTGTGATAACTGGAGAAATGCACGCAAACTCTCCCTTTAAGACGAGCAGACAGCATTTCCTCCTTTCTGTGATGTCACACATAAGGCGACTAAGCCTATTTAAACGAGCCAGTCCGCCTCCACTCCCCAGGTAACAAGCTAACAAGTTAGCGACATGTCCAAGAAACATTGTGCCATACACGGCTGCAAGGAGACTCATGTTTCATACATAATATAGATCTATATAAGATGATAATTCCTGTTTACCGGTGAGTATAGTTGAGCACCGTTGAGCACCGTTGAGCAGCTTAGGTTTCAGTTACTTGCCTGCGATTGGCCTGACCATGTGTCACTCAGCCAATCAGTGGAGAGGTGCTGATTCTCTCTTCTGATTGGCTGAACGAACCGTGCTGCCAGAGCTCCGGGAGAAAGGCAAGAGAGAGGAGCTGTGAAACTATATTTAGCAGACCACAGGTGCTCAAAACCACAAATACAGCATGCAGGGGATATCAACAGTTAAAATAAAACCCTGGAAAAGTGTACAGCATGGGGCCTTTAAGATAGATATCTTTGCAGTGACTCCATACACAGATTGGCTTAGAGTCACAGGGTCAAACATTTATTAATCATATATGCAAATCTAGGTGTAACTATAATCTGAAGGTGTAACTTAGTACATGTGCAAATATGAAAACATTGTATATGGTCATATATGCACCCATAACTTGTTGAACATGATAGGTAAGGAGAGGATACATGCATTTGTAATAGATATACTGTATGTGTCCATATAGAAAAATATGTCAAATTTTAATACATTCCATATATGGGTATATGGATACATGAGCCATATATGGAAATCCCCTGTTTGTACATTTCCCTATGGGAGTCCATGCAAAGAAAGGACAACTTTGACATCTGTGTTTACATTCTCTGAAACAGAGTCCACCCTTGTGGTGTCCAAACTGATGCTTTGAGATAATTCTTGCCCATAATTTTGTGAGATTAAGCAATCTTTATTTTCGGATGACACATGAACAGTGAAAAAAGGTGGCCTTGCATCACCCTTCATGTCTCTGTGAGCCATGCAGGAGCCCACTGATGGCACACAGTACCCAAAAGGGCATTTTGACGCAGAAGTATAAATTGGCCTTTACAGTAGAGAACAGCTAATATAATGTTGCTGTTGAGTGAAAACCCTGTGCAGTAACTCCAAATTGGTTGGTTTTCTTGCTTGAAATGAAGGATTACGTGCTGTGATAGGGTCTGGGAAGATTCTACAACCACTGGGCTTATACACTCCAAAATGCACGGTGGTAAATTTGCAAACAAGGCAGCTTTTCTTAGCTCCTGAAAAGTTGACATTTTGGTATAGTTAAGTATAGGGTAAAAACTAACTTTTAAGACTGCAAAGTGCACACCCCTGACACTTTCCCTCTTAGCCTTAACAGACACTATGCAGCTCAGGTTTGATAAAAATGGCACTGCTCCCGACCATTCCCGTCTCGTTACGCCTCCTCTTATACAAGCAAAGCAAACGTGCAAAGTCATGGCACTGCAGATCACAGGAGTTCGTCTCCTCATTTCCAGCGAGCGCCGAACTCTACTGAAATAACCTCCTGGAAGTCTCCTCATCTCTATGCAGCTATCATTTTGCTCCAAAGATGTCCGCCCGCCCTGCAGCAGCAACCCACAGCGCCTGTGAACTCTGCATACATTATCTCTCTCCCCTCCGTAGGGCGCTGTGCTTTATGCGGGAAACTGGCCCCATTTATCAGCATCCTCTGTATCCCCCCACTGCATGGCAAGGCACCTGCTGCTAGTCTAACTACAGCCCGGCCGCGGCCTTATCGCTGCTGCAGATCACAAGGCGCGAGGGATGTAGATTGGCTAAATCTTCAGCTAAAACAAACAAACAGACAAACAAACACAAGGAGAGCCGGTCCTTATTTTCTCTCCCGCGATTCTCCCATCAGATTTGCTCACATCTGAAGGTGAATGGGGGGGAAAGCAAGTTTAAGGAATGGATTACGGGCGGCTTTTGAAACGGCGTTAACTGGGGCACGGGCGTCTGGCACACTCTCCCCTCGGTGCTGGGCCTAATGATTTCTAATGCGGCTAAACATTACGGCGCCGTGAAAGCCCCGCTTTTCACTGGGGACGCGGCCGCAAATCTCCCATCGCATGTTCCCTTTGTTGATTTTTGTGAGACAACAACACGGCGGCGCTTATCTCCATTACAGACCAGCACCACGGGGAGCTTTCCCAAAGCCTTTCACCCAACGCCTTATTAGCAGCTATTCCCTTCTGTCTCCCTCATCCTCCAACTGGGAGCTGAGAGAGAGAGAGAGGGAGAGAGAGAGGGAGAGAGAGGGAGAGCATTATCCCAGCGTCTCTTCTTCCGATTCACCACAAACCCTCAC
>OMLB01022391.1:27248-58815 GCA_900302555.1 Myripristis jacobus
GGAAGGAGGAGGAGGAGGAGGGTGGGATCGGCAGTGCTGACACCAGCATTCTGTCCTGATGAAGGGGCAGAGGAGCGCCACCGGTGAGCCTGGCCGCGCCGATGAAGACGTCTCAAGGACAAGAGAGGGGGAACAGGGGAAGGGAAGATGGAGGATGGAAAGTATCCATGCACTCCCCAAGCCGACTATACACACCCTCCCTCCCTCCCTCTGAATGTGATTACCCCACACTGAGGAAGATGACGGGGTGGGGGTCAACAGGTCCTTTTGCCCCCTACCTCTGAGCTGCCATACCTCAGAGAGCTGTGGAGAAACTTGAAACAAAGCAAAAACAAAGGAAAAACTCTTGTCAAACTACATTTAGCGATCCCTTCCTCGATTAACAATAGCCACCTGAAAATCGGTATGCAATCCAATGCGTGTGCCGTGCTTCTTTTTGGCCCCGGCTTTCAAAAAAAAAAAATACCCCTTCAGAAGAGCTGCGCTATGCCATTAGAGCTGTCAATATTGCGAGGCATTAGCGTGGGCTGAGACAAGGAAGGATCGGTTACCAATATGCAAAGAGCTGCCATTGTTCCTGGAAAGGCTTTTTCTCCTCTTTCTTCTTTATCTAAGCAGACTGAACACATTAATTTTAATTGAGACATCAGACAAGAGAGAAACAGAGAGTGCTGCCTGGACAGCCGGCACAGACATGACGGAAAAAATAGTCAGACGATGACTGAAAGAGAGAAAAAAAAAAAAAAACAGAGAGGGAGAGAGAAAAAGAAGGGGGGGGGTTGGAAGAAAAAGGGGTCCCAGCGGCAACACAAACATATCATAAACACATGAGAGCTATCTCTCTCTTTATCTCTCCGTCTCCCTTTACTGCCTTCTCTGGTCCCCTCTTTCTCTCTCATTTTCATTCCTCTGTCTCTTTCCTCCTCTCCTGTGCCTTCTATCTTTAAAGAACAAAGCGGCGCTAAGCAAACTCTTTCAGCACACAAATTCTCCACACGTTGCCTAAATCTCAAGAACGATATGTTAGCTGTAAACAGCATTTTGTACAGTCAATGCAAATCGAGATCCATATGACTCAGCAAGCGTCTGGCAGTCGCTGGGGGATTTGATTTAGCATGTATACAGCACATTCTGATAGATACGCTGTAATTACAAACATTACGCTGTGCAGCTAACCTTTCTGGATGGATGTTTTTGTTGTTGTTGTTGTTTTTTTTAAGACACTGAAGACCCCTGCCTTGTCAAGAATAACAAAATATGCAGCATGATGCTAATAATGTGTAATCCAAATACTTGAAAATACTAATGTCTTAAGGATATATTTATATGTGTGCATGTGTGTGAGTGAGGAATGTGTGTGTGTGTGTGTGCGCGCACAAGCTTGCACTTTGCATGTGTTGAGCTTTAAAGGCATGCAGATAAGTGTGATGGAGGCGGGAGTGCCTCTGTATGTGTGTGCATACGCTTATGTGTGCATTTGTGCATGTGTGTGCGCATGCCAGTGTGTGTGTGTGTGTGTGTGTTCAGGGGCCAGGGGAGGGATGCGAGGAGCTGCAGAACGAGGAGCTAAGCCTGGGATGTTAAGCACGGGGAGACACCTGGCACAGAAACTTAAGTGCTTCCACCAAGTATCATCAACCCGAGATTAAAAGCGTCGAGGGGAATAGTGGGAGGAGAGGGATGCGGAGTGGAGGAGGAGAGAGGGGGAGGGAGTGATCACGCATATGACAAGATGGGGGGGGAATCAAGAGAAGGAGGAGGGGGAGGAGAAGGGATGGGGATGTAAGAGGGAAAGAGGCAGGGAGGCAGGGCAGGGTGCTGGAGACAACGGGAGTATCTAAAGGCAAAATGGATAGGCACTGTACAGTATGCAGTGTACAGTGCAGTTATTATGGAAAACCAGGAAACATGCTGCATGAACACTGACACACTTATGAACTCATTGATATACACATGCACAAACCAAAACATACACGGAATCCACATATATACACAGGCAGGCACTGTGAAATAGACGCGCACACATAGACACTCGCACACACACACACATGCTTTACTGCTTGACAGATAATAACATCCTGTTATTTCCCCTTACCAAACAACATGATGATTGGTGACATATGGAATGAACGGAGTGGGGAGGAGAGGAAAAAAGAAAAGGCAAAGACAATATACACCATTCCTGGCAGCTGACTGCGCAACGCGGCTGCTGGATGGCAACCTCTTTCGAAACGGGAAATTTTGAGGAATCAAGAAAAAAAAATTGTTGTATTTTTAGATGCACTCAGCTTCGAAAGGGGTTCATAACTACATTGGCCGTGATTTTTTTTTTTTTCCCCGACAGGATCTTTCACCTCGCAACGTTAAAACACGACAATCACCATAATTGGAGTTACGAGGTTTCCTCCCGAGTCTCCGCCTTAAAACCGCATAGTCTGATTACCAGACAATCGGCCTTTTCTCAGATGTCTCTGTCTAGAGACTAGTCTGTCAAGGGCCTACTGATTACTGTACACAAATACCAGGCTAATATCCTCCGTAGATGGCAAATGGCAAACAACAGGATGTGTGCACTGCAATTTATTCAGAGGGGTTGTGCGTATGTGCGTGTGTGTGTGTGTGTGCATGCTTTCTGCTCCAGCTCGTCTTCAGAATCTGTGTTTTGATTGCAGAAAGTAACTGCGTGTACGCCTCTTTAAAAAGACGTCTGTGCTCTCTCCTCCCCATTTTCTGCCACTCCGGCGAATGGTTATTATTATCGTCATCAGCGGAGAACGGTGAAATCAGGGCCCTGACAAGCAATCTCGTTTCTAACTCTCTCTCCCCACACTGCAAGAAATGTCCATCTTAGCAGGTTATTCCATCCCATGTAAAAGTCTAAGTCTCATAAAACCAATGAAGAAATCTGCAAGGAGGGTGAGATAATTTCATCTGCCACTACAAGTGAATTTGTTGAATCACATTTAAATATCTTGATACTAATGTGGTGATCTATATTACTCTGCCTTATTTCCAGATATTTAACAGTGAAGAGGGTCCACACTGGAGCTTTGCAGGTAAAAGGTTGACTTTTCTGAGCAAAGTTTTTGACCCCCAGTGTCAATATGTGATCTGTGAAAAGAAAAACTTTTCAGAAATTAAGACCAAAAACATTTCAGGCTGTTTACTATGTCTGTAGTAAAAGGCGGATGGTTTAAAGTCCTAATTCAGTCCAGATGGCGAAAAAGAGTTCAAAGTGCATATCCAAAATGTCTCTTTTAGTGTCTGAGTTGAGATTGCGACTCCTTCGCCTCACCGTCAGCTGCTCGGTGTAGGTGAAATGGAGACAAGATAGGGGGTGAGAATGTAATTGTAAGTGTCTAGCAAGATGCTGACACTTAATATTAAGAAAATGTTCAATTTTAAGAAAATCCTGACAAAAATGACACTGCAGCAGCATCAAGTGGAGTTAGTTATTCACTCGCTTTTACAGAAATCAGGTTTCAAGACGTCTGAATAAATGACTTGTTAGTATGGATATTTTTTGCAGCACATCTCTCTCTCCCTTCCTCTCCATCCAGTCAGTGCACTTGTGTGCATCCTACAGTCGTATTGACAAGAGGAGGCTTACAACTGGCACACACGAGCCCCACTACAGGCTTAATAGCATTTCAAGTGTTTTCTCCCGGACTCATGTCGAATCTCCCAACTGAATAACAGGCCGGCGTCAACATCAAGGGGCTGAAGAAGCAGAGATGGCACCCAGGCTGAAACCACAGAAAATCAGCAGACCTGACGAAATTAGTGGCAGGCTTTTCGTGGACAATTGCTTGTTTGGATGAGGTCATGAAATAAATTGTTAGTCACAATGCTTTTAGACGCTGATGATGGTGATGATGATGATATTGGTGCTGGTGGTGATGATACTGCTGCTGACGATGACAAAATGATACAGTGCTCTGCTATTCAAAAAGGAATTAAATGGCAAATTAAATGACCCTGAAGTCTGGAGTAACTCCATTCAGAGGTCAGCGAGTCGTGATTGTGGAATCGTCTGTGTGGAAATCAGTCAGGTAGAAAGTCAGTCAGTCTGTCTTTGGGCTAAAGGAGAAGAACTATAGTTGGGCTGAGGAGCTCTTTCTGAGGCTTAGCGCTGATAATCCAGCCCACAATTCTCCTCTCGTTCTGATCCCAGAGAGGGGATGAAAGATTTAGACTTTCACCCTCGGTCTCTGAGGCCTTGCTCTCTTTTTTCTTCTTTTTCCCTGTTATACCTCTTCTCGCTCCTCATCTCGTCTCTGTGTTTGTCTCTCATTATCCTTCACCCCATGACTCAGAACAGGAAAGATCTTGTGATGATTATTTCACAAGCGTACCGATATGATTTTTGTGGATTTTCTTGCCTCCTCTTATCAAGAGAGGTATACAAAGCACTGAACACAGAGCTGCCTTGTCTCTCTAAAGCATTCTTCCCTTGAAACATATTGAGGCACTATTAGTAGCCTTTCGATATGAATCGTAGTACTAGAACAAAAGATTGCAGTATCGTCGGCATAGAATACTGCAGTATCATCTGCACAGAATTTAAAAATAATGGTGGCAACTACTACTGTTTTAATAATATAGCCAAATTTTCATTTTCCTTTTCATACATGTCATTATGTGCTAGTAACAGTGCTTAATAAATGTCACTCTTACGATCTCCTTATAGTCAATAACATTCACATGCAGTAGGCATGATTTTTGTAAAAATACACATCATAGGGCTATAAGAAAGAAGCATACTCCATACCCATTAATGATGCCATAACCAAATCTAAGTGTAGTGCAGGGTATGGGCCCTTCACCCATACAAAATGATAAATTTAAAGCTAACACTGAAATCCAAACTTTCTCCTAAATAGCAATGCTAAGAGAAAGCTGGACTCTCCAATGTTACAGATTTTTTCCTCCCTTGATGCTTTTGCTATAAAGCACCACAGTCCTGACAGATTGGTAAATATGGGGGAGTTTTGTGCAGTTTATTGACGTCAGGCTACATTTTTCTTCATATTGAAATTAAAATTTCAAACAGCTATCTTTCACTGCCATTTGAAGTTACTAAATCCAAAGATGTATGCTGCATCTTTAAATCCACCAATTCACACCGATTTATTACTTGAACTATACAAGAGGGGGGTTAGAGGATATTATATACAATATAATGGTAATGGTAAGCTGATATTGAATAATTAATGATGGGGAGTTATTTTAGAGTTTGTGAGTTATATCAAAACCACCACAGTTCTCCACTATTCAAAGTTTTACAGCTGCAGACTAGCCTGCTCAGATGATGATAAAATATCACAGTGCCAATGACTGCATGCCTTCGACTACATCAAGAATCCTGGGCAAGCTAATTACACTGTTAACTAGGTGTGGGCACTGACAGATTTCTCATATTACATTTCCAGTTACATAACATTAAAACAGCAGAATTGACAAAGTTCTGAGGCTGTCAGAGAAGCGAGATTAGCTTCGACTCATTTGTCTCTGCAGTGGCTCTCTACAGTCCCTCCTCACACTTCCTTCCATCCTTGATCCCTCTATATTCCTAACTCATTTGGCAGCTTGTGTTGCCCCTCGACTGGCATCTCAAGGCTTTGATGTAGTCGGCAGACGCCAGGCGAGCACCGTGGTAACCTGTGTTTGTGAAGTCTGAGGGCTGCCCTCTCTACATCCCCTCTCTCTTTTCCTATCCTTTTGTGTCTGTCTGTCTCTCTCTGCCAGTTAATGAGCCATGCAGAACTGCCATGGTATTCTGTGTAGTCATGTAAGAGAGTCAGAGAAGGAAGGGAAGAAAAAAGCTGTGGAGAGACAGACGAAGGGTGAGAGAGAGAAGGAGTGGGGGACATGATGTTTTCCCTCACCTCCTCCCTAATCAGGCCCGTCTCACTACCAAACACCACACGGCAATTAGACCTGACAGTACTCCGACTCCCACAATCCCATCAGGACTACACGTTCAAACGCTCAAATAAACACTGGGGGGGGGGTTGCCTGAAAACTGCTGCAACTTCAAGAAAACACGGCACCTGATCACCAATGGTAGAGAAGTGAAAGCTGAGGTAAAAATCTCAAACACAAAAGGGAGATGGAATAAAAAAAAAAAAAAAAAAAGAGAGAGGCTGAATCTTGGCGTCCCATCGCGCTCGGCCAGATGTTTTGCGTGAACGTGGTCATGACTGTGTGGAGTGTGTATGAGCAATCTGCAATCCCCAGAGGATGCCTTTGGAGGACTGGAATGATAACAAATACAGGCGAGCTTGGCTGCATGAACACTGAGCTAATTGGGATAATTAGTGTGTTACCTCACTAGTTACTGTATTTTAATATGTGAATTCCAAATGATGAGGAGGGAGGAATGGGATGCTGTATGCTCTGTATGTGTTTATGTTTGTATGTGTGTGCCTTCACATCTGTCTGAGTGGCGTGTACATCCTCACGGCCGCAAAACAAAACCTTGAGCATTGTTAGAGTTGGCTGCCATCCTTTATTTTCTCCGTTTGAACTGATGAACTTCGGGGGGCGCTATGGAGTCTGTCAAGTTACTAAATGTCAATTCCAAATGCCATTAGACTGCGATTTTAAATTCTAAGTAATGCACTGATATGTGTTTTTACTGATTTATTAATCAATTTATTTTTATGCTTTTGTGTGTCATGTCGGCTGCTGTGTGGTTTCATGTACTTGTATTGTAATGTATACATGCTCCATGCATTCAGATATGCGTGTGTTATATGTCTTCATGGTCATAATGTATGTCATTTTGTAATATTAAATACATTCCAGGAGCTATTTTGTGATGATTTGTTGCAATTTACCTTTTTGTTAAACCCACTTCACCTCAATCTACTTCGTCTACTTCTAATTCTGTTAGTGAGGCCCTGAATTTCCCAGAATGACTTTCAACAACCTCCTGAGAGGGGATTGTGAACTTCTTGTCTGCAGTCTGTCTTGCGCTTTTGAATTCCACGGGCTTATCCGACTGGTAGACGTAAATTCAGTGTTTTTCCAAAAACCACTGGCAGGACTAAAATAATAATTAATACAATTATTTATATGATTACATATTAACAATTTCAAAGTTCATATTTAAAAAAAAAAAATGTCCTCTTAGCAACACTGACCCACCATTAATTTAAAAATGTATCTAAAAATTTCTACTTCTTGCCTAGAAATGCCATTTAAATAGGAAGCTTTCTCACTGTGGAGACAGAGCCAACATGTTTTGTGGTTGCACTGAATTGTGGGCAAAGAGGCTGGCACTTCGGCATCTTCTACAAAGGATTTCTTTCGGTACAATTGTTGAATGTCTAGAAAGAAGCCCTTGTTCTTTGATTGTGAGGGGCTGACACCAGAACCTGATGATTATCGTTTACGTTTCAGATATGTTACAAGCTAGTGTGTCCAGGGTGGTGAGATAAATTGGAATCTAGCTTTAAAGTAGAGAAGAGACAGGATAGATGAGATACATGGCGCTGTAGACACAGAGAGGCTCCACAGTTTTAGACAGGCAGTTTTAGACAAAGCTGAAAAAGTCTCGGAAGCAGTTATTTACAACAAGCCTGGACTCTTCCAAATGCACGCCTAAGTTTTACCATCTCTATTTTAAAAGCGCTGGTCCAAAACTGTGGATGTAGTGATGGTTTTGGCATCGATGGCTGTTTTTTCTTGCATGAGCAAGGACTCACCCTCTGCAAAGTCAGGTCTCCAGGTAGTCCAGGCCAACATGGGATATAGTCCTACATGGGTGGCCATTCATTGTTCCTGTATTCCCATTCCAAGTCAAGGTTCCCAAGGCAAAAAAGCAGATTTAGGAGTAGGAGTGCAAAAAATGACAAAGAGGACCCCCACACCATGCACACACACACATAAAACCAGTCAACAGAAACTACATCAACTGACAGAAAACTAAGAAGGTAAACAAATACATAATGAAAGACTGTGTCTGCTTTTGGCCAGTTATCCATAGGAATTAGAAAACTGCACTGCTAAAAGCAAAGTTGTCCCTAAAATCCCAGCTACTGTGCCACTAGCTGTTTTTTTTTTCAGGTGTTCAAGTGTTTTAAAGTGGACTTTTATTGTAGATGCTGCTGTTTGCAGGTATCAAACCTGCAAGGTTTTGGAGATGAGATGTGACAGTCTCCCTACCTACTAGGTCACCCTGCCACCCATGTGTGCACAGCAAAAGGTGCGTGCATGCTCCATGTATAAAACAGATGACAGGCTAAATGAAATGGAGTGCAGAGAGAGGAGGCTGTGTCCGGTTGATGATAGGGAGGCTGTCTGTGTCACCACTGAAGCTCCCTATCTCCCTCTTGAAGAAGCCATTTCAACCGCACACATCAATAGCCAACTCTCTGGAGCAAAGCGCAGCAATAATTCCAGATAAATCATTCCCTCACGGAGCCACTCGCTGCGTTCAAACGCACCCGTGACCTTCAGCTCTGCCTCTTTCTACATCATATAGCCTGGGAATATAAAAGCTTATTAGCTCAGAACATTGTTGATACGTTTGTTCGAAGGCAATGCACTAATGAGGCGTTGCAGGACGCGGGCTGCCGCCGACTATCCTTTTGGAGATATTTTTTCCCTGCCAGAGGAGCATAATACACTGCTAATGGCATCTTCTTCACAAATGGGCAAATAAAAAGAGAGATGAAGTACAATATTGCTTTTCCATATCAAAGGGAGTGGCATCCATGAATTGTGCGGCTGTCTGTTGGCATGTTGATGGCTGAGCGGGAGGGTGGACTTATACAGACAGATGATGGAAGCAGAGAGACACACAGAGATGCAGAGGCAACCAGAAAGAAACAGAAACAGATAGATATAGCCGTATGGGCCGACAGACAAACAATCACACAGATAGGCAGAGGAAGACAGACAAATAAGCCGACCAAAAGGAAAGCTACAAGCTAGAACAGAAGACAAACTGACAGTTTATTGTATTATAATAATAACAGCAAACATAATAGTTAAGAAAACACTCGAAAAAAACTCAGCACATCCTATAGAGACATAGACACAGAGATACAGTTTCCTGACAAAACGATGTATGTATTTTCAACCATAAACATTTTGAACTTTGCAGGCCAGCCGACAAATATACTGTGCTGTTGTTTTGTGTCTTGTTTACAGCAGCAATCTGAGGGAAAAATGGCTGCAAAGGGATAGCTACACACATTCACACACTCCATACTATTGGCCACTCTATCAGAGGAGGGCTTTCCCTGCCTTGCTTAAGGGCATTTGATTTCTCCAACTTGTCCCAGGATTTGAACCTGCAAACTTTAGATCCCAACCCAGCTTCTCCAACCTATAAGCGCTTGCCACCCTATACTAATTAAAGAATATGAAGGTAGTCTTTGCAAAGGCTCCTCCTCATGCATAGTATATTGATCCAGGCTTAATACACATTAGATGAGACTAACTGACTTGTTAAGATGGATATTTTTGCAGCGCATATAAGAACATTACAATGCAAAAGGCTGATGTTACTTACTACTTGGCCCCTGTCTGTTGGCCCTTGATAGTTGATCAGGGTGTCCCATGTCACACATATAACGTTATGTTTTTCTATCTGAAGTTTCAACTGAACAAGCAGGAATTATATTGTATTTTATCAAATTTTAAAAAGCCATTGCTGCACCTTTTAGACAAAACTTTGAGAACGGAGACAATCGTCACTGTGGAGAAGTCATGAAAGAAGAGCCTTTCGTGACCCAAACACTGTCTTTACTTTGGCGTGTAACTAAAACATATTAAAGCCAGTCAGAGTGAAGAGTTTGACAGTGGCATTTTACACAGGGCAATCGTGTGGACAGGCAAACAGGCTGGCTGCTTCAGCGACTGCCCCGGACCAGCTTGTTACCAGGCAATTCTTTTAACTGCGACTTGTGACAGCAGAACAGAAAGCAAAACTTGATTTCTCCAAACAAATCCTCATGGGGACAGACACCCATGTCGTAAAAACTGTGATGCAATGGCTTCATTTGTAGGCAAAGGCTGACACGGGGTGCCCCAAGTTGCACTTTGCTGTAAAGAGATGTATACTTTCAGACGGAGTGAGCTAGTCAACTCTTTACCTACTTGTCAGAAAATAAGGGGAACTGTGCTGTTCAGGACTTTGCCAGCAAAACACCATAGGGAATCCACTCCCTTACTGTTTCACACATCTCATAATCGTTGGCCTGCATTTTTAACTGGAAACTGTCCCATCATCAGGCGTGACATACGGAGTGGTGGCATCCCGGGCAATCAGTGGAGAACACAGCAATCATTCTCTCATGGAGCTATCCTCTCTGCCTCCGTTTCTGTCTCACTTCTCTGTAATTCTCCCTCTCTGTCGACGGAGCCATCCTCTCGTATGACTTATTTTCCTGGGAAGCCCCCAGAGGACGGGGAGTCTTTGCCTCTCGGTGCACGGAGACATTGGGAGGCTCTCACTCAAGGGCCGCCTCCGAGGGGGGAAACAATTTCGACTTTGTTCTGGCAGCAAGTGCTCTGTGGGGAAAACGTCTAAAGGGCTACATAATTAGAGGAGAAAGTGAGAGGTAAAGACAACCCCGCTTTTTAGATGTGAGCGCAAAATAGTAAATCAACCCAGGCTTGGACTCATTGGCACTTTCTGACACCGTGCATTGATGCTGGAACAATCAACTCCGATTTAGTTTCTTCGGAATGAGGTGAGGACAAGGCCGGGAAAAGATAAGGTTTGCAAGAAAAGGGAAAACAAACACTTCATAATTGTTTCCCAAGCGGTTTGCAATTGGTTTTGTATGCTCCTGTGGTTTTTGCCCCATCTTAAACAAAGGGGGCAACATGGTATAGTATGTGTATACATACAAGCACATGTTGAACAAATGGATTGCTGACCTCCCACTGGACATCTGGGAGCTTAGCAGTCTGAGGGATTAAAACAAAAGTGTTGGTGGAGGGAACAGAGGGTGAAAACAGCATCAGGCCTTTCATTTATCCCCCCTTCGACCAGCCACGCATTCGCAACAAATACACACACACACACGCAGAAATACACGCACACGCAGATATATCTTTTGCAAACAGGAGGAGACACACTGTGGCAAAGCTCTGTCTCGAGACTCATACATAAACACAGCCTTAAGCTATGGCTGACAACAATAACAAACTAAGCCCTAGCACCCTCCCAAACACACACACACACACATGTACCCACACACCTCCTCTCTCTCTTTCTTATGGATGCACTTCAGAGAGAAACCTGCAGTTTAGCCCAAACTGCAGTGCGAGGTGTAAATTCCCCAAGTGACGCCCTTCCCCTTCCCACCTCCAACCCTCAGTCCAGCCCTCCCCAACTCATACTGTACACACACACACACAAACACACACAAGCACACACAAGCACACACCTTGTATTGTCTTCAGCTCTGCTCAATTATTAATGGATAAACAAAGAGCCGTGGCCTGTGATGGGCTGTCGGCAGATATTTTCCCCTCTCATATCTTGGAGGCCCAGGAAACACACACAAGAGCTGGCACTCTAAAGAGGGAGGAGAAGCTTAAGGTCAAACTCACTCACAGCTCGGGATACATGCATGCACGCACGTCCACACACACAAACACACACACACACCTGCAAACACACACATGCTCACATGCCCGCACGCACACACAGATCTAGGCGCCCAGATGTGCATGCAAACAAACAGAAAGATATGCAAAGAGTAAAGGGAGTCTAAAAATGTCAGGGGGAGCTGTGTTTGTGTGGGTGTGTGTGTGTGTGTGTGTATTTGGAGGGGGCATATATGTGTGTCTTGGAGAGAAGTGGAGCAGATAGCTCATTTCCTCCACTGAGACGGTTAGCTGCCTCCTCTCTCAGGAGGTTGGCCAGCCATGTGAAGAGCTTGTACGTGTGTATGTATGCGTGTGTGTGTGTGTGCGCGTGTGTGTGTGTGTGAGTGAGTGTGCGCGTGTGCGTGTGCATCTAACAGACTCTCCTGGGTAACAGAGGATGATGTAAGGACAGTTCATCGACTTTGCTGCATGCAGGATATGACACATACTTAGCATACACAACAATTCCCCACAACCATAAATAACACAGGGACCAATTTGATTCAAAAACTGATTATAATCTAGGAAGTGTCAATTATGTAACTGTCAAATCCACCAACCAGAGAGACAAAACAAAACAAGGCAAAAAATCCAGTACTGTTGTTTATTCCTTCCTGGTTTTCTGGTTAGCATTTGTCTTGGATTGGTAATTTAGGGGAAATGTTTTGATGATGTCACCGTGTCTCTGTCATTAAGTGGGAAATGACTCCGACAAGCTGTTATATCATTACATCATATATCACTGTGTCACCACCACTATCTGTCTGTCTGGCTCCTCTCTGTCTGTCTCGCAGCATGTCCCATTATTAGTCTGCTCTGTCTAATCTGATTATTAAGGCTGATTGTCCAGATTATAATTTACAAGTGATCAGATAAGAGGTTGTTATCATTTGTTGTCGATTTGTTGTGAATGTTAGCAACAAGTTAATAACATGGAAGATTAGCTTGTTCTGTTTTCATGATTTTGTAGACATTTATTTTACAATCTCATTGTATTCTCATAACTTTTCTCATTGTATATTTAGCTATGATGTTGCTGATAGACCTTTTTTTTTTTTTTACAGCAGCCATTTTGAAATGAAATAGCAGGGTAAACACAGGCATTACTACTGATAGTAATTAAAGTTCTGGACCATTTAGGTGTGACAGAGCCACGGTATTGTTCAAGCTGGCTCACTTGAAGTAGGCTCATGTTAGTTTTATACCAGCCTGTGAATCTTCTGGTAGTTTCCCAATGAAAATGTGACATATTTTCAAAATGACCTCCGTGAAAATAAGGTCAAAGTGTTTTCTTAGACATATCCAACTCATATCAGATGTGCAAGAAAGAAAGAAAACATGCTTTTGTATATTTTTCGGTTCTTTTTTTTTTTTTTTTGGCTTTTCACCTGTTCCCACTTCCTCACCTGACCACGCGCGCTCTCAAGCACGCCGAGCTGATCAGCGTCCTCGCCGCTCAGGTAATCGTGAACGCTCACACACACACACACACGCGCGCGCACAAATAACATGCGTGCAGAAAGAAAAACACTCCAGTAAGTTCCCCCTCAGCTGAACACACACAAATCCATCAAACTGTGGCGCACATCTCCGACTTGTTAAGGTACCATTTGTCAGCTGCTCCTAGAGTGGCTGTGTGACTCCGCCACTAATTGCCACTGGTGCTAAATTTAGTAGGGGAGATGTGGAGTCCTTTTGATCAGAAGCGCTGAATCTAAAAAAAATTGCACTCAGCCTCGCAGGCAAGTTTACCCGCCTCTCCCTGCGCTCTCCCCCATCTGCCTGTCACTGGGGAATAGGTGAACTATTCCATATGTCAGCCTTGTCAATCAGCGGCAGAAATATGGGAAGTGCTCTCTCTCTCTCTCTCTCTCTCTCTCTCTCACTCTCTCTCTCCCCCACCAAAAGATCCTGAGTAGATAGTGTTCCTCTCTCGGAGAATTCTGCGTGTTTATTTATTTCCATGTCATCATGGGTGGTTTGGAACCTCAAGACAAGAAGGGAATATTAATCAAAACAATCTCGGCTTGGAATTTTAATTGTAATGTTAATCAATCATTATAAATGAGACGCAGCTCTGAGTAAACCTGCTCTTTTCAAAACGACGCGGCACGGCCTACATGCTGTACAGTAGAGTGCATGTTATGTTGGACCGAAAGGGTTTGATTTATTTATTTATTTATTATATATATATATTTTTTTTCATTTCAAAATCCATCTCATGCTGAAGTTGAAGCTCTCTTAAGTTGCTAATCAAACATGCAGGGAAGATGAAGGTTGAGCGAGAAGGTTTTTTTTTCACATCTGAAAGGATTCAGCCTTGAGGACAACATTAAAAAAAAGAGTACTTTTAACCTTTTTTTTTTTTTTACAGTACTTTCTCTATGTCATAGTCGCACCTCGTTTCTCCCTAAAATACACCGTTAACAAGCACTAAAAATACAGGTAAAGCCAGGTAGTTCACTTACTTTCCTCCGCTGCAGAGCCTCCTGGAAGCCCAGCAGTTGTTTTGCTGCTTCAGAAAAGTTTGCTGTCCGGCCCCTGACAAAAAAAAAAAAAAAAAGTAGATGTTGTTCACTGATTGATGTTGTAAAAGTGCTAAAAGACACTCCGGTCATAACTCACAAACTTTTGGCTGTTTGGAGTTCCAGCTCGCAATCAAGGTTGTGGCGGGTCGAGCGGCAAACTTTATCTTCGGCAAAAATCCCCGTTCTGAGCGACCGCGACCAATAAATAATCGGTTTTGATCTGTTTAAGTGATGTGATGTGATCCAGAAGGCTCTCATTTTAATTAATACATTTTTCATAATCCAGACGAATGGCTAAATAAAGGGCTTTGTGGAGAGATTGATCTCCTTGAAAAGAACATCCATAAAGGACACAAATCATACTAAAAGCATTGTCTAAACAAGACACAATAAAGGCCAAGGTTGTACAGCAGCTGCACGGCCACTGTTAAAAGCTCTCCACCGCATTAGGGCTGCACACTTGTTCTTCGTCTCAATGGTCTGAAATTAGTATCGGCACCTATCTTTTAACCTGTATTTACTTCCACGGTTAAACAATATAAACTTGTCAAAATAGAGCTGCATGCACTTGAGGTGTGGATTTCATCTAGGATGAACTTTAGACCCTTAAGTCAGTTTTCTCAGCCCTTAAAAAAAAAAAAACACTTTGCAATCATCACAGTTGCCCCAGCTTAAGCAGCTGCTGATAGGTGTGAGGTTTTGTTTTCTCCATGCCTCCAGGCTACAATATGTTTGACTACCAGTCGCTCTTCTGAGATAAATCTTACCTCTTTGTTTTCTTTTTTCTTTTTCATTTTTTTTTTTTTTACAGCATGCAGCAGATGTACTGAGGGGGTATTAAAAACAAAACGTTAACACATTAAGACTCCATGGAAAACGTGTTAAAATTGTAAGTATTTATGTTCGAATTATCAGCCATGTGCTCCACCAGGGATTGTGAACATCATCTGTGCATCATTTTAATAAACTACAAAGAAACTGATCCTGATTCACTGATTATGACAGTGCTATGTGGTTAAAAAAAAAGAGGATTTTTCTAAAAGACGAGCGTGACACTGTTTGCGGTCTTTTATTTGCAATGTCTGCCAACATGGTGGATGTCATCATTAGCTGTACAACTCCCTGACATCATTTTTGAGGTGACCGGTGTCGTTACAGAGAGCTGCTAACTGTCAGCAGCTCCTGTCTCCCCACGGTGGTTCTCGTTAGCGCCCCGTCTAATTCATTAGGCTGAACGCGGGCCAAAACCATCAGATCCACATGGAGCGAGGCTTGTCAACAAGCACCCCGAGCTCTGGAGAATCACATCTTCACAACTCTCCCCTCTCACAGGCAAAGACAGCGAAGAAGACGGAGAGAGAGACTTTGGCTTTTGATGTTCTTTGATGAAATGTCTCACAACAACATATAGGAGGAAAGTCACTGCAGGCACCTTAAAGGGAAACACGCACCTCCTACTTTTTCACATATACATCTTGAATTAGTGATCCCCGGTGCATTCAAGGAGTTATCTTGAGAGTAAGTGTGGTTATTGATTGATTTAATTTTTTTTCTTTTAGTGTAGTCACTTTCCCTCAACCTGACCCATCTACTTCAGCTTTAGCAATGATTTCTGAAATTTCCCCCCAAGAAAAGGGGCGTGGTCTGGCAGTCAGGAGCGGGTTGTAGGTGGAGGGAGAGATAGACAGGGTGCACGGCTTAAATGCTGTTGTCAAAAGATGCATGCTTTGTTGTTGCATATCTTATAAACATTGGCAATCTGACAAAACGCTTCCTGATTCATCAGCAACTGAGAAAACAATGGATAATGAAATCTGGAAGGCCACTGGGCCACATTTCAATGTAAAACAACAGCTAACTTTACCATTCAAACACTTCCTAGCTGTTGTTACTGCTTGATAATGTTACATGACATGATAGGACAATGGATTTCTCCATGTACAATGACATTTACTGTTGAAACATTTTCTGCAATCAACCTCCGCTGTATGCTAGAAATAACTCGACATGACATAAGCTGGGTATTCAATCAGTTATCCACAGGAATATAAGAAATACACCACCAAACAACAAAATGTGCCCACAAGTGCAAGGTACATCACTAATGATATTTATATTTATGATATTTATTGCATAAGTGTGTACAGAATATGTTTTGGTTGCTTTCAAGTTACGTCTAATTTGCCCTATTTCACTCCTATCCTTCAAAAAATGTGAAAAACTGCTCTGTAACACTTAACTTGCTACATATAGGCACAGCCTGCATGTACTGTTTATGTAAAAAAGCAGCTTTGAACGGGTAGCCTAACGCATTTGGTATTAGTTTATGGATTTTAAGTTATTAGAACAGAACAACACTAATTTTCTGTGCTGGCCAGGTATTCACAAGATGTAAGTACCTATCATTTCAAGTAACTTTCTAGTTTCACAGAGCAGTTTTTCACATTTTTTCATCATGGAAATAAGCGAACTGGTGTAGGTTAGCCTTGACTAACTAGCCTTGAAGAATACTCTGTACACACTTATGCAACTGATATTTGTTACGGACAGATACGATCACGTCTGCTGACTTTTTGTCTTTATAATTTTTCAGGGTGAATTTTTCAGTTGAAAACTCATTAACTCCTGGACACGCACATATTCAGACAGAGGGAAAAATGAGACGGGGAGGGGAAACTATGACACTGAAAGCCGTGAGATCACAAATCACAGGGACTGGGATGAAATCAGTGTCACCTGCCAGCCGGTGTGCGGACTTCACAACAGCAAGGCACTGTGTAAATCATCTGCTGAAGGATCTCCTGTTGTGCGCCATTAGACGCACACCTCCAACGTCTATCCCGTCCAACTTTATGACAAAATGCTGCATGCTGATGAGATGTTACAATAAGTTGTGTTTATGATTTGCTGTCAGTAGCGGGCGATGTGACAAAGCGCGCACGGAAAGACTGTTTTGATCAGCAAGTCTTGGAGGAGTCATATGGTAATGTAATACATGATATGGACATCGGGACGCTGGAAACAAGACATGATGTGTTTATTATCTTCCTCAATGTGAATGCGCTGCCATCTTAGCATTTTTTTTATGTTTGTATCACACAAAATGCAATGTATAGCAGAAAAGCTTGATCTTAACAAGTCACTAAGGCTCACTGACTCTTACAATCTTGTTGTTCTTCAAACAAGTGAAATAAATCTGACAGTAGGATGCGATCTTGTTTCCAATGCTGATCAACTTTCTTAAGTGTCATTTTCTTGATCCTAATGGGCTGATCTGCCTTATTTTGCCTTTTTCCTGAAAAAATCCTGAACCAAGTGAAACTGCATTGGAAACAAGTGGCAGATTTATTTATTTATTTATTTATTTATTTATTAAAAGAAATTTCAAAACAACAATATGAAACTAAATGAGATTTTTTTTTTTTTTTGTAGCATAAGTCTTGAAGCACTTGAGGATGCATTTGCTGCAAGCCTTGCCATGAAAATGCCCAGCCTCTGGCCCAAATGAAGCCTTGATTCATTATCCTTATCACTTAGAATACGGCCTTCAGATCAAATGAGCGGCTCGGCTTTGAACCTATGGTGTGCACGTGTGTGTGTGTGTGTCTGTGTGTCTTTCCATGTACCTCTTTGAGACAGAAAGACAAAAAGAAAAAGGGATCTCTGCATTAACCTTGCTGCTGGCTACAACGACCCCCCCCACCACATGCAGGCGTCGGTTCATGCTAGGCACCAGGCCGCTGCCCTCTTCCTCTGTGTGTGCGAGTGTGTGTTAGTGTGTGTTAGTGTGTGTGTGTGTGTGTGTGTGTGTTAGTGTGTGTGCGTGTGTGTGTGTGTGTGTGTGTGTGTGTGTGTGTGTGTGTGTGTGTGTGTAAGAGCTGCACTTAACCTCATCCCCTCCGCCTCCCCAGGACCCACTGACGGCTCACAGGCAGGCTGCCTTCAAAGGTGCAGCACTTCAAACGCACAAGAGCACGCGCACGCACGTGCACGCACACAAATGTGCGCACAATCTCGTGCACACTTGCAATCCGCACACTTGCTTCTCTTTTAACCTTTATTTATCCAGGGAGAGTCGACTGAACGCTCTTTTCCGCCGACGCCCTGCTACCGTACACATCCACACCTGCAGCTTTACCACTGAAAAACACAGTCTTCACACTTCAGTGCAACAGTTGGGGGTTCAGTGCCATGCTCAATAGCACTTTAGCGGTAGTTGTTGAGGCAGGGGAGAGCAATCCTCATCCTGGTTCACTTTTCCAGCCCACGTTTTCCCAGCCGGTCCAGGGATTTGAACTGGCAACTTTCCAGTCTCAAGCCTCCTCTAGGCTAACACCGCCCCCATACACACACACACACATATACACACACACACACATACTGTATACAAGCCCTTTAAATCACCGCCGACACTCCGTACAAGAGCAGCAGTGACTCATATAACAACGCGAGGAAGGAAAACCAACGAGCTATGAAACGCGCACGGCCGGCCACGCTCTCTGAAATGTATACAAACATGAGTCTGATTATTCTTTGTGGTCGACTCCAAATTTGAACGCAGAACTTAGATGACTTCATTCCTTGTTTAGACAGAGGAGGAGGGGGGGAGCAGAGAGCAAATGAGGTTGCTCCAAAGGAATATGTTCTGCATAAGTGTTTCAGTTTACAGTATGTGGAGGAAGTGCAGCCACAAGTGTTGATGAAAACGACTCTCAAAAGTAACTGGCTGCTTTACTTCATTACTTCAAAAGGTGAACAAGTTTATGTGAACAAGTTCCTCGTTATTGAAAGTAACCCTGTGCACTCTTGTATCCCCTAGCATGCACTAGCATTTCAAGATGATAAGCAAGACTATTCCTCTGCTCATTTCCATCAGACATCGAGGCCATGCACACAAACCATGTGTCCGATGTTCAGCATATCGTTTTTTTTAATTGTTTCCCACAGTAAACATACACCAGATGGACATCCTTTTACATTACATCACTTCGCACTTTTTTTTTTAGTTGTGTACTGCTGCTGGCATTTGTGTTTTTCTGACCAGTGTCAGCCACTTGCTCGCTGTGCAAAGTTCAATTCAGTTCAGGACTCATTATCTGAAGTTTTCTAGCAGAGTTTCAGGAGCAAGACCACACCTCAACAGCACCGCTTCCGGCAGAAATACCCACCTAACCCTCTCCTCCTCTTTCACTCTCATATTCCTCCTCTCCTTCCCATGCAGGGTCTGAAACAGGGTCCGTTATGCCCCTGTGCTAGGGGCAGATTCCCAACTAAAGCTTCCAGACAGGCAGTCAGCAGAGCTACAATCACTTCAAGCCTCACACAACCAATCAATATCTCATTAATTAATTGTTTAATCTTCTCTTGTTGCTAGTGTGGTCCTTGCTAAACCTGAACCATTATGAAAGAAAAATAAAAGCTGTGGTATTTAAATGACTAATGACAGATTACAACAATTTAAAAAAGTACCATGTTAGCAGGTACCGCCAAAAAGTAATATAACTATCCCAACTCTGACAACCACATGTTAAGCTCCCACTGATTTCCCTGGTTTTCTATCAGCCATCAGGCTACAATCAGATATGAACAACATATAAACAACACACAGTAGATACAGTAGTAGACTCAACTTTCATATTTCATGGATTCTGAATCCACACGAGCACATCAAAACTACTTCCCTGCAATTCAGAGGTGGAAAGTAACATTTCTTCAAGTCCTGGACTCAAGCACAGTTTTGAGGCAGTGGCACTTTACTTGAGTATTTCCATTTAGTGAGACTACCACTTGTATTTTTTCTTGCACTGCATTTATCTGGAGGCTGGAGTTACTAGTTTGCAGAAAAAAGATTTTGCATGCAAAACATGAAATGTGATGCATTGTCAGAGTGTAAACTAGTCAACGGGATACAGTTATAGCTACAACATTAAAATACTTCTTACAGGTTATGGCATCAGTAATTTAACACTATGAAAGGAACCATTCTTCACAATTAAAACCTAAGACCTAAGTATCATTCAAATGCAGATCTTTTACTGGAGGATTTTTTCATTTTGTTGTTGCTCCTTTCACTTAAGTAGAGGATTTGAGGACTTTTTTTAACTGCTGTTGCGATGGAGGGTAATGTTAACACTTTGATGGACCCAGAAATTCTCTGTTGACTTGTATCGTGCCCACAGACCTACCTGGCTGTCTGTTCTCATCAGCTGCAGCCACAGCAGACTGGACTGCAGGGAGGGCTGAGCGCTTACACATGTCGGCCTAACTTCCTCTGTCACCGTGAAATAACTGACACCGGCCGCGGCTGCTGAGAGGCCATTTGAGAAAATAGCTCTCCGACTTGTCACAGAAGACGCCGCGCTTAAACATTGTCTGCCAGGAGTGTGTGTGTGTGTGTGTGTGTGTGTGTAGTAGAGTGTGTGTTATCTATGCATCATGCTGTCTGGGCTACCGGTGGAGGCCTCTACAGGCTCGCATGACGGAGGGGGACATGGGTAATATATGTTACTGCCACCCGGGGGCCGTGGGACCCTCAGACCCGCGTCCTACTGGGAGCAAGTGCACAGAGGCCCCGACCCCCAGCCTCATCAACACGACATGCCTCCGCCAGACAGAACAAATTACACCGCCACCCCTCCCCAACCCCTCAAAACAGCGAGCTCGCATTACCTCTCAAGCCAACTGTAGCGTCTGTGAACGCTCTCTAGGCAATGGTACTTCTGTTGGGGGAAGCAAGACCCCTGATTACTCATTTGGTCCTATTTGTTTTCATCTGCCTGCCATACTTTATCATGCAATCTCAGGACCGTCTGAACCCCCCCCTCGCCACCCCTTCCACCAGAATCAGGCCGATTCATCTGCCTCACACTGATGGATGGGCACCCGCCGTTTATATTCCGCCTCTGGTTTCAGAGGAGGAAACTCCCATGCCCGAAACAGAGCGGGCTTTGAGCGCCGGGCCACACTGTCGCAGCGCTGCACAAGGTTTTCACAGTTCGCCGGGAGAGATTTCTCGTCCTGAGTTGGGCAGACAAACAAAAGTTCACCCAGGGAGCTGAGGCATTTTCTGCACAGTGAAATAATTTATCCCTAATTGGAAAAACGAGCCACAAACTAGGACAACTGAAGTCTATTTTGCTGTTGACATGTTTTTCTGTCGCTTCAATCAGATGTTGCTATCAGTTACTAAAATACATGTATTGAAAGAAGAGATATGTTTTGTCTTTTATAGAGATGAACTGAATAAATAGTTTTTCAAATAGATAATCAACACCAAAGATTTCTTTTAGCATTTTTTTTAAATGGATAACAAAGTAAGAAACATTTCAAAGTAGCGCTTTGGTTGTATTTTTGAAGTATCAGGAGCCAGTTCAGTTGCAGTTAATTACAGTTTCCACACAAATTACTCTGATACACTCCACACTCCACTCCTCTTACATCTTTAGCTTTTTGATGGTGTGATGGTGGTAAAAATATATCTTTCACTAACAAAATAACACCTTTTTTTAAACTCCAGTCCAAACAGAAGCTACTGCTGAAATTACATACATCTGCATGGCAGATTTTCCTTGTGCCAGGTGTGAATGAACAATGTTCATTAAAAGTGACAAATACCTGATTTCTAAAGAAGTAATTGAAAGCAACATGTGCCAGTAATGACAGAGTAAAGGATGTGGAAGAGGAGAGAAAGCAACCTGTGAAAATGTTATCCCCCTCCCTTCACTTGAATGCTTTGTTGTGATTTAAAAGAAGTGATGCTCAGACATCGAGCACACATATTTGTTTGTATGGATATGTATGATGAAGCGAAAGTCTTGCTTAAAGCGTAACTCCCCCAATTTTTGACCTGAACTTTCCATTTTCTCCAATTCTACTGTTTCTGTTTCTTGATCTCATCCATTGATTTCCTATTGAGCTGCAGTTTCTATGGTTCTCCAATACAAAAAAATAACCCCCAAAACACCCACAGCGTGTCTTTTTCATCATATAGATGCTCAGTCTCCACTGTCTAGACTAGAGCTTGAGACACTTGCCTGAACCCAATGGGACTCCACTGCCTCTGTTGGGTCGGGTTCCAACAAGATGGAAATTTCAAGTATTCGGGCTGATTTTTAACCTTGGGTTTCAGATTTTGCATTTTTCACACTTAATTTAACTTTTAATAGATATTATATATGTTGTCTTAAAGTGTGGATTAATAAAAATGTATAAAAGTGGCATCTAAAAAACCTAAAAAACCTAAAATTTTTGGACCAAAATTACTAATATAGCCTCATGTTAAACTTTAATTCTCCATCCATCCATCCACTCTTGCATCCGTTTCAGTCTGAGGCACTATGAGAAGCCCCAAGGTAAATTTCTACAAGATAAATGTTGGGTTTTAATGAGGATCTGGCTGGTGGTCGGGTCAGGTAGGGCTTGGACAATTTTCTCAGGCTTCAGTCAGACAAGACTCATCATTTTGTTCTGGTTTGTGGGCTTGGCCAGATTTGGACAGAATTTTATCGGCCACAAATGGGTCAGGTTCAAAGTATCAGGCCCAATTCAAGCTCTATTTTATGTTGTACCTATTATTCACAGACAGGCAAGTGGCCAGCGAAAAGGAAACAATACAGCATTTAAGAAGCAGCAGCAAGAAAAGCCTGACTTTAGATCATTTTGATTGCCATCTTTTTCACCGTTGTGTTGCCTTTCAGAGTGGGCAATCAATGTGCTGATAAAAGACTAGCTTTGGGTGCATTTGGGTTGATTTTTGGGGGATTCACTGGCCCGTTAGGACTGAACTGGGTTTGCACGTGCAGTCGAGCAAGACATGAGTTGCTCTGTAGCATAGCAACTGATGAGATTTTGGGCAGAATTGATTGGTATGATGGAACGAGATGAGAAAATGAGGTTCAGGTTGAAACTGGACGGAGTTCTGCTTCGAGCTGTTCGACAGAAAGTAAGTAACTGCGGCTTACTGTATGTAGGCCTGCGGGTAAAACGAGGGATTTGACACAGCACTTAATCAGCGAAGTAGAATATGAGGTTCATTTTGCTCAGTACACTTTACATCCAATTCGTATTACACGTGAATACCTTATTCATTCATCTTTTAATTACATATCATTACAAAGTCATTCTTATTCCACTGGATTACCCACTGCTAAGTGTAACTAATTGCCAGACACACTTGGTACAAGTTAATCAAGAGTTTCCCCTCCGAGGAATCTTTGTGCTGTAATCTAATATACTGGAATGTTCTATTCTGGAGTTGGCCACTTCCTCCTGCTTCTTCCCCGCATGTAATATTCATGACAGTGAGCGCTTCCCTAAACCTTCTCCTCTCTCCTCACCAGGTGGGAAAGCAGGCATGCCTTTTCCTGACAAAACCCCAGCCAGTCTTGGTGCTTTTTATAGAGTCTGCCTCTCTCTCTGTCTGAATGGTTAAGCTGTCCCTGGGTTCCTCTCAGCTATTGTAATCCATACACAATACCCACACATTTAATGGGAGCGACGCCTGCAATAAAGCAGAGGGTTGCATTTTGCAGGGAGCAATTTAGCCTTCAAACAATATGCCCAGGTTTGCCTCCTTGGGACAATGCTGCTGTTGTTTTTTTCTTTTTTTCTTTTAAGCATGTTACAATGCAGAATATGGGATATAGTCATTACAGTTGGGACTTGATGACGGCAAAGTGAGAGGGGTGGTGGTGGTGCAGATTGCGATGCCAGCTCCTGTCCTGGAAACTTTGCTCACTGCGTTAAGTCTTTGTGAAGGTAAGCGTATGTGACTTCAGTGTAATGAATGTTCTGGATTGCAGCGCAGCAGGCTGTCCTCTCGGTAGGCGCAGCGTCCAACCCGGCCGCTATCTCCCATCTCTTTTAGGCTCTCAGGCTAAATGCGAAACCCACCTGGGTGTACGGAGAGGCCCACTTCTTGCTTCGCCCCTCCCTCCCCAGTAACAGGACACACAATACCTCCGTCGTGCTAACCTGTGGGGACAATGGACAATAAAAAGCAATCATTCTCACTTCACCGGCGCAATTACAGCACGACTTAGCTCCCTCAACTCCTAGAGAGGACACAAAATAAGAGAAAACCAGAGATACAACCAGAGAGTTTTCTTTCAGTGCCAACATGGCCCGGATACCTCTCCACCCTCTACTACTGTCGCTTCACTTTCTCTGCTGTTTGCTCCTCTTCCCTCCATTTCCCCTGGTGATGAGATACACAAGATTGAGCACACCGGCACAGTGCATGCTGGGATAATGTGGCAGCATGCTGCTTCGCACTTCCTGTCCAAAGCAAGCGCAAGAGGTTGTAGCCAGTTGCGGCTTCCATCGAAAAAGCGAGATCATTTTCCTCACTCGTCGCGGATAAACTTTAGAAGGCAACAATTAAAATTAGTTAATATCTGTCGGCCCCTGCAGTTGTGAACTCATTTGTAGTGTGAGCCACAACTTGGTTCAGCTCACTGTGATCCATTTCAAGGCTTTAAAACGTCCCTGTCCCCGTAGCATTGTGCATCTCGTGATCCTGGCATGGCTGGCTGTACTTCATTAAGATGGAGCAGATATCGGTATCTCCGTCTGTCATTAATAATGACAAGGCCCCCTGCTAAATACATGTCCACTGTTAATTATCAGAGGCCATGTCTGTTAAATATCAGATTCCTCCCTCTAAATAGTGGGCAGTTCTCCCTTGCAGTCTCGTCTGTCACTGTAAATGTCATCACTTTATTCTCCCGTTGGCGACCGTGACAGGCCCCACTTTGAGCCCTGCTTTATCTCCCTTGCCGTCCATTCTCCCTGCTACAAAGATTCCCCTCTCTCCTCTCTCTCTTTCTTTCTTTCTTTCTTTTTTTTCACCACTCACTGCTGTATCCGCTTTCCACACGTGGCAAATGATTGCCCGGGTAAAGGTATTTTCTGTTTCAATCTTACATTTTCCCAAGGGAGAACAAAAAAAAAAGGGGGACAAGCTTTCTGCAGCTGGTTTCACTGAGAAAATTGTTCAGAATTGCCTCATTCCAGGGCAGATTAGCGAATGCATACAATCCCGGGCTAAGTGCTATTGTGCGCCACAATTTGGCCATTATACTTTGTCTTTTCCATTTAGAGAACCCCTACCCAATTAAAGTAATACAGCCCTTCCAATACCTGCTCCCAATTAAATGTGGGCGGTATTACCTGCCTTGATAGAGCTGGCCATGGCTCCTCAACACTCACTTGCATTCATTAGGCCTATTCAACGTGACGGAGCTGATGACAACGATTCAAGTTGCTCCCCCCTCCTTGCCACTCTCTCCTCTCTTATTCTCTCGCTCTCTCCCTCTCTTTCGGACCGGCTCTCTCTCACTTTCTCTCCCTTTTTGTCCCAGCTCCCTGCCTTTCTCTCTGTCACTCCTCTCAAGACTAGAAATGCCTGCCGCTCACTCCAAGGACTCAGAATTGGCTGGGGAATAGAGGGGAGGGAGTGTCAGTCTGTGACACTTTTTTTTTGTTCTCCCCCCATTTCTCTTTCTTCGACATTTTCTCGCCTGCCCCTGGTTTTGTTTCCCAGGTAGCTAGGATTTTTTTTTCCTTTTTTTTTTTCCTAGCCTCATTGTGCCTTTTTTAAATCCTTCATCCGTGCTGCTTGGTTGGCACCATTTTAAAGCCCCGGCGTCACAAAGAAAGAGCTTGTCCAGGCCACTGACTCGATTGACAATTTCAGAGTGTTAAAAAACCCACAAAAGCCGAAAGCTTGGGGTACAGCCGAAGGGGGGGAAGCCATCAATATGACATGTCTGCTGTCCAAACCCATAACCGCCAGGTGTTTGTATCCTTTCAGGAGAGATCCGTCATATCCCACTGTTTCAATTGAACTCACGGCTGACGCAGAAACTTTTCACTATTCACAGTGTCACATTTCATAACACTGGCGCTATAATGAGCAAGGGCGACAAGAGGAAGTACGCTGAGAGGAGTTGAACCCAGATCAGATACTATATCCCCCTGAACTCCCTTCCAAACACATATATGCAACCTGAATGTAATACCCTACATATTACTGAGAATATCACTGCTCGTCCTCAAGGGAAAGCAATCTGAAAACAGCAGGAAGAGGGCTGTAGCTCTGTAACTGAATAGTAGCAGAAAGGTATTTCGTTCACCAAGGACAATAAATGCACATTCCAAGTGAGAGCAACACTGCAATGAGGGAGGATGTATTTTATATACATGATCCCTCTACGTAAATGTTAAATAGCATACTGTCACTGTGTCTAATGATGCAGCACACTCTGGAGATCAATATGTTTTTTTGAGGGCTGGTATCGATGATATCTCCAGTTCAAAGTCACCAATAGCTGACATTTTGTATGCATAATCAATGTCTATAATTTGACCATAAGGCCTCGGAAACAGTATGCAGACCATCATGAGACACGGAAAGTCTCCACTGAAAGCCAGGCAAATGAAATTCTTCAAGGGTTAGCTGCTTTTAAAGCAGGGTGACCCAAAACACCAGGTGGGGACATTACCATTAAGCCAAGACTATTGGTAAATAAAATGTGTAAAGAAAACTACATTTCATCACAAAATTTCATGAAGCTGTTGTCAGGAGGGAACCAGAATGAATGAGGGAAATATTCAATTTTTAATAAAAGACCAATATTTCCTGATATATCAATGCAATTGTAATACCAAGTAGGATGTTTGCACTCCAAACAAATCTCAGTCATTTAGTCTCATACAGAGTGTTAACATTTTTTTTTCTTCAAACAAAGTTAAAATAAAAAAAAATCCAATCCTTAATTTCAATGCAGTTTCACTTATTTCAGGATTTTTTTTCTGGGAACAAGTATGAACATGCTGAAACAAAGCAGAATAAGGCAGACCAGCCCACTAGGATCAGGAAAATGATACCCGATTTGAGAAAATTCTGGAAACAAGTTGATAAACATTGGAAACCAGCAGGGTGATCTCATCCCACTGACAGACTTTTTTTTTTTTTTTTACCTTATATGAAGAAAAACAATATTTTAACACTTGAAATGAGGCTAAATGACTTGTTAACATGGAGTTAACATAGTTGTTGAGGCAAAAATAGTAGAACTCATGCACACGTTACACTTTAAGGTGTAAAAAATCATGCAAGCAACACTAAATAGGACTAAACTGGAAGGGTGGCCGTCATCAGTTCAGTCAGTTTCCACAGATAAGACATGAATCCTCCCGCGTCTGTGACGGAGATCACTTCCACTGGTTTACTTGCTTCCATCAAGCGCCTCCAGTCTGAAAGAGCATAACACTTCCTTGATAAATTCTCCCCTTGCTATTGGTTTTACTCTGCGTGACATTTGGAGATAATGTAGGTGAAGATATAATGGCAGTAGGAAGGAGGAGGAGGAGGAGGAGGAGGAGGAGGGTGAGAAGAGGTGGGGGTTCCAGTATGGGAGTGAGAGTGACATTCTCAAGACCCCCCATGAGGGGAAACCTCTGGGCCCTGCTCAGCCGACAGTGGGAATGATATCAACTTTCATTCTCAATCCACCGGAGGATCAGCGGCTCCCTCCGCCTGCACGGCTGCGAACGGCGCTGATAAAGCAGCCGTCATGCTGACTGCAGCGAGTGTTTATGAAGTAAGTCAAGAGTTTTGCTCCAAATTGAGACGTCTGCCATAAACATCGAAACGATTAAATGAGTGCTGGCAGTTAAATGATTTTTACTGTATCTTTATTGTTTGATGAATTGTAAGAGCTCTGATCCAAATTGCACCTAGGAGTCTACTGACGTTCAGGTGGAGCACACTTTTCTTGTATTTGGATTATCAAGGGTCAAGCACAATATGTGAAAAACAGCATTTAAAAGTTCTGATAAAATGATCACTGGCATGGTAGATAAACCATTGGAAAACAAGACATTTAGTGTCAATTTAGTGTCAAATTGAGTATTAAAATCTTGTTGTTGTTTTAGGTAAAAGAGGTGAAAAATCTGCCAGTGGGATGAGATAATCCCACGTGTTTCCAATGCTGATCAACCTGTCTCCAGCATTTTCTTGAATCAAGTGTCATTTTCTTTATCCTAGTTTTTCCATCTGCTTTATTCTGCCCTGTTTTGACATATGTATATGTGTTCCCTGAAAAAATCCCGAAACAGATGAAACTACATTGGAAAGAAGTGGGATTATCTCATCCCACTGGCAGTTTTCTTTATGTTTTATGAAAAATAAGATTTCTACACTGAACAGGAGACTAAGAGGCTTGTTAAACTGAAGATTTAGGGCATCTTCTATAACTCATAAGTGATGAACTTTGTGGCCTTGTTGCAGTGAAAGCTGGTAAAATTAATTACCAAGGTGCATGCGAGTCATTTATATTTCAGTTCTTCCCATTTTCATGCTCTTGTGGCTCTCTTTGATGGAAATTTACTCCTTTACAGCAGAATGTAATTAACAAATAAAAGGCTGTTACGGCGTTGCACGCTATTTCATCACAATTTACAGTCACAAAACACCTTTGTAGCACATTTTTGAACACTTTTGAGTAACAGCTGCTGTTTGGAGGCAAAGCGTTTCCTCCGTATACTCTAATGGAAGCCTCGCACACTTAGGCAACTCTGCAGCAACACTGATGAAGCAGCCAATCAGATTCAGGCGAAGTAGGTCTGTGTGTTCCGACCTTGGGAACCACGGCAACCCAGGGATCGTGCTCCCCTTTGATATGCCAAATCAAAGATCCCGCTTCGCCAACTGAAGGCTGTTTTGTTATTCTTGTACTTGTTGTTTTTCCCATGTCCACGTTAAAAGGGAAATTGGCCGTGACTTTCATTGACGCCGCTCGTGTAAAACAAAGACAAACTATCAACCTTTCTCACCTTGGGGGAGATTTTAGAGGGAACGCTGCAAGGATGTTTGATTCGCCACGCTCTTAGTAGCTCAGGAAATAATGATGCATCGGGAACAAGTAGGTGAATGCTCGAGGTAAATAAGCAAAAAAATAAAAAAAAAATATCCGAGGAGCCCCCTCCTTCCTCCTCCTGTGTTGCTGCTTAGGTGCTCACTGTTTTCTGAAGACACATGTATGCATGCAACCACTTAGCAGAGGCTGAGAGAGAGGAAAGGAAGCCGGATGGGAGAGGAAGATAAAGGATAGCTAAATTCAGACCACATGGGCACCAGGCGGTACAAGTGGAGTCACCAGAGGCTACTTCTAGTCACGGTAGCATTATGAAACTGGGATAAGAGAGGACAAGGGCACTGGGGATGAAAATGCACTCTGTTTACCTCGAGAATCTAAGCTTACTAAGAGTTTCTAAAATTACCATTACCAGGATTAGCATCAAATGTCACTGGAAAAGCTCAATCGGGTGATTCCTAAGCGACTAATGATTGTTTTGGTTGCCACACTGCAAAAATCTTGTATTCAATCTTGAAAATTTTAAAGCAAGTTTAAAGAAAAAAAAATCTGTCATTAAAATTTGGCAATCCCACTTGTTTCCAGTGCGGTTTTTCACTTCTTCCAGGAATTATTCTGGCCGTGAATCTAAATACGTTGAAACAAGGCAGAATAAGGCAGGTCAGCCCTCAAGGATCAAGAAAACCAGTTGAGACAAGAGACAAGTTGATTAGCATCGGAAACATCTGGGATTATTTCATCCCACAAGCAGATTTTTATCTTGTTTAAAGAAAAACAAGATTTTGGACTTTGAAGATGAGACTGAACGACTTGTTAACATGGAGATTTTTTTACAAATTGGGGTGATTGCCTTTGTCACTTATGATTGTTTTGTCCAGATTTCATGCCTGGAGAGAACATCCTCCCAATGTAACACTGTTCCCATAATCCTCTTTGTCCTTTTGGCCTCACTTTTTCCTGTCCAGAATTGATTTTGCCTTTATTTCTGCCTTTTCCCAGAAAACATCTCACTACACGACGCCAGCGACAAGCGGACAACACCGCGCTTAACGAAGGCGATCGCAAATTAGCCGCCATTTGCATAATCGCCGCCCTCCCACTCAGCCACCCATTTTCCTGAACTCCAAGGTTTATCTTTCACCTTGTACCCACAGTGACGCCAGGTCTGGTTCCCCCTGTTTTCCTCCTCAGCAGATGTTAGTGACTAGCTGGCATTAGTGCGGACACTAACCCCGGCCAGCTTTTAATTAATTTCACACAGACAGTAGTGCAGTGACCCCGTGAAAAGAGGACGAGGCACACCCGACTAATCAGTCTGAACCCCATGACATCACTCCTGGACCTGCCAAGCCAGCCAAAACAGGGGGAGGCTAGGTAGTTTACTGTGGATACAAAGCGCCAATTTATCACTATAAGCAAATGCTAACCTAGGAGCGTTGCCCCCGGCAGAATTAATTGGCCCTCTCCCTGTCTGTGAAGTGTCTGGCCTTGTTTAAAAAGACAGGCTGCCCCAGAGACCCCGCTCTCAACACACACTGCTCCGAGGAGCCGCGCTCCCATTGGCTGATTGATAGCCATGGAAACCTCTGCTCTGCATAACCAGGAAGTGCGCGCTCATGAAAGCGATTGGTTATTCAGATGTACGGCAAGCGGGTGCTGTCAGCAAGTTTCAGGAAAGCACGGCTGAGGCAGATTTATGCTTATGAAATCTGGTTTGATGTTTAACTGTCAGAATGATTTGGTTTTCATTCCTAATTTTGATTTATGTTATTCTACTCTTCAAAAATCCATTTTAACAAGTCAATTAATCTCATATTCTTGTTTTAAAATCTTGTTTTTCTAAAAATATGCCAGTGGGATGAGATCATTCCACTTGATTCCAATGGTAATCAACTTGTTTCCAGAATTTTCTCGAATCAAGTGTCATTTTCTCGATCCTCGAGGGCAGATTCACCTTATTCTGCCATGTCTCAACAGATTTATACTTGTTCCCAGAAAAGTGAAACTTCACTGGAAACAAGTGGGATTATCTCATCCCACTGGCAGATTTTTTCTACATGTTTGCAAACAAAAACAAGATTTTGAAGACTGAACATGAGACTGAATGACTTGCTCAGATGATTTTTGCAGTGTTTGGCGCTGGATTTAGTATTATGCTTCAAATTAATGGCAAATTCAGATGGCACAACTTGACCAGTATACCTCACAAGGCAATGATTTGGCCACACAGACTGATTTACCATCAAATATTGTTGGAACAAGGGCTGCACGTCTGTATTTGTGGGGGGTTTTTTATGCAAACAAAAGCTGACAATACACCCTCACACACCCCCACACTGCTGCCGGGTGACTGGAGCAATCAGGGCATGCAGCGAGTGTTGTTTTTAATGGAGTTCCTGGTCACTGCGCCGCTGCTTTTCCCTGCCAACAACGCCATCCACACGACATGCTCCAGCGTTCGCAACCCCAACAGCGGAAACACACACAAGCAAAGTTCTTTCACGTGTCCCACATGCTGCTACTTGGCCTGTTAGATTAAAAAAA
>OMLB01022393.1:10694-24959 GCA_900302555.1 Myripristis jacobus
TTTTTTTTTTTTTTTTTTTTATAACCTGAGCTGAATGAATTAAGGTCTATCTATCTGCTGCAACAGACAGGACATCAGGGTAAGATAGGAAAGCGAATATGGTTTGGCCACACCCACCGCACTCCCTCCAACATCTCATGCCAAACTCTGCTCCGGACCCACGAGGGGGAAAAGGAAATGAATCTGAGAATGAGCTGAACGAGACTGCCCACTGTGAAGTGTGATGGAGACGAATTGCCAGCAGCGCATTCCGCTTTGAGAGTGACGGGTCTAAGTAAGTAAGTAATTATTATTCTTGCTGGTCTCTGGCATATTGTTATATTAGCGTATTAACACCTTTGAGAATTTAAGAAACGCTATGGCTTCCGGAGAAGGAGAGAGACGACACCGACGGGCCTGCCTCTGCGCGCCCCGGTCCGCAGCCAGGAGGACGGCGGTGGACAGAGGTGACGGAGACCGAGGCCAGAGGTGCTGCGCGACCGAGGAGAGCGCGTCAAGTGCCTCGTGTCCTCCGAGTGCAAATTAAATCAAATAAATTTAAAAGAAAACACCCGGCTGAAAGTGAGGCAAAAATAAATTGAACATACACACAGAATGTGTTTCTGTGGGACAGCACTATGGGTTATTTTTTCCTGTTGGTCATTTTTTTTTCCTAGTTTATCACCTAGAGCTGCTGCGGTTCCACCCGGGCTTATTGCACTAGCTCATCAATGCAGTGGTAAGAAATCATAATTATTTCCGTTGGTAATCACCGAGTTAACCTCAGAGTGACTGAGTTTGTATGAATATTGATGGTTGTAATTATTCAGTGTGCCGTCATAACGTCAAGCTAGATATGTTCTGGGATCAATTCCTTTATTTAGTTGTTTGTTTTGTATTCCTCTGTTTTACATCTCTATGGATTTTCTATTTAATTTGGGTCAGCATTGTGAAGGAAGACAGGGTATTGATTTCTGTCTGTGGGGTTTTTTTTCCGGGACCGAGCGTAAGCCTGTGTTCTTGACGCTTCACAGCAAGGTGCGACTACACATGGAATATATCCGTGCGTCTCGGTGAGAGTCTGGCGCCGCATTAGCCTAACCTCAAAATCTGCATGGTGTCTCCCGCCTTAATTCAGGCAGTCACTCAGTCCTCACTTTCCTGCGGCGGTGACGGACGGCGGCGGGAAATATCTCATTGACGGTCAAAGGAATGGCACGCAGGTGAGGCCGATCATGGAGGCCGTAGGAGGAGCTCGCCTACTAATGGATGCGACGTCGACACGGACACACGCGGGTCGCGGCGGCGAGAAGCTCAAGTTGTTTGTTGTTTCAAAAGTGATGATAATTGTCCACCGCCACACAACTCAAAAATGGCCTCGGCGGTCGACCTAGCTCTTCAGTTCCTACCGCAGGAATATGCATTCGCCGAGACAAGAGTGGGACAAGTGGGACAGAACACAAGTGGAATCAATCTGTGCGAGAAAGCAGGGACGTTGAGCGCATTATGCAAAGCAGCTAAACTTTTAAACAAGTGCTTTGAGTGGAGATGCAAAGCGATGCTGTGGATGAAGAGCAAGTGGATTTACCTTGGCCCTTTTTCTGACAACAAATCACACCGATTATGAAAACATACACATGAACTTAAAATTCGCCTGACACTAATTACCATCTGGAGTTTAATACTGTCATTAAGTCCATAGGCAATGTATTGCATCACATCCAGCGGTTACAGATGTTGTCATTTGACCTGCCCTGTGTTTAGGTCAGAAAACTGTCTTGATTTGTTGAACAAGACTAAATTGGTTTCAAAACTTATCCGGTGCTCGCCCACTCTGGAGACTCAAGGGCAGAAGACACAAAATAATGGTAATTTGTTCAAACTCATAGAAATTCATGAGATTCACCTGAAAGCGGTGATATTACAGAAAAGCATTTTGGTCTTTCCGGGAACGATACTCTGTCCGAATCAGCTGCTTGACGCAAATCATTTGGTTTAATTTGGAAAGGGGACATGGCGGTGCTGTGAGTTCTCTGCGGTACACAGGTTTGTCACCAAGGAAGCCGTTTTAGGTGTAAGGCTTGAGAAACGCGTTTGCCCACACTTAGACTTGATGTTATGACAGCCGAGCTGAAATACGAATGCTGGAATTGTTATAGGCGCAATAAACACTATCTACATTTGTACTTTTTATAAGTTGCAATAGAGAGAAGAGCAGAAACATGACATGCATGGGGAAATGCAAATAGATTAAAGTATTACCATGAACGCTGACAAACTGATGTTTTTGGCTGTGTTTCAGGACGCTGATATTGCCGGAAAACAACAGAAGCACATTTCAGGATATCCTTACTTGCTTGATTTGGTCAACAATCCCCCGAACGACTGAACGGATTGAGCGGGACGAGAGTTTGCTGAGGGATGTGGGCTGGGGGCAGGGCAAGCATTGGGCTGGTTGACGGGAGGATAAACCGAAAGCAAACCGTGATGCAGGCAAGCATTCAGAGCCACATCGCCTAATCCTAATGATGTGTAGAAATATCAGCGGCAAAACACTGAGAACAATCTCTCTGGGAATGGTGGTATTTTCATTTTTTAGATACCATAATTGACCATGGGATGATTGAAATTGGGCCCTCCTGGCCTGTCCTGATTCCATCCTTCTTTATGAAACCACACACACACACACACACACACTCATACACACAGATAATAGCACACAGATGGACTAGGTATCAAAATTGAGCCGACTTGGTTTCTATTTTCCTGTCTTTTCAGAACACTTCTAACCCACATACTCCATGTCTATACATCACAGTTTTGCCACCACCAAGCATTACAGTTGTACGGTTTATTTCAGCATAATCAATAAACTCTGACATGCTCTGCGGACACGGTTTCTCTCCAGCAACACTACTGCCGGGATTTATGTTTTCTGAAGAAATTGTGAATCAAATATTCCTCTGTTCAGTGATAAACACGACTGACACATTACTCAGCAGGCCGGGGATTCTAAAATTATTTGTTTTTCTGCAACCGAAGAACTGCAGTCTGCGAGAATCAAGCCGACCCAAAGTGACTTTGCCAAAAAAGGCCTTGAGAGTCACCCTGGCTTCTTGTCTCTCAGTATTTCACTGCGGTGACATCGTTTGTCTTGGGTCACTCTCTCAAACAACAATGTGTCCTTTTCATCTTTTCTAACTCTTTTCTTTTTTTGTTTTTTTTTTCTTTTCTGTCTTGTTTGAACAGCGCCTCACTACACTTGGCAAAAAATAATGGTTGTAACCCTCAAAGTGTCACAATCTGGCTTTTTGTCATACTCCACGGCATGTGAGCCGTTGCTTTTTTTGCAAAGCAAGGGCAAACAATTGTCTCTGTTGTCTGTGCATGTCCTGCATTAGCAACAGTTTAGATACAAACGGCGCCACTTTAAGTACCGGAGCACTTGTTTTCTGAAACTGGAGCAAGTCCATGTTATTTTTGCACCCCCGCCGCTTTCTGCAACCATTTTTCATACAGCTGTTTTTAACTTCCTCCCCTCTGTTGCTCTTTATATATTGCTCCCTGTCTGTGCCCCTCACCCGACACTTTGTGATATTGATCCACACTGTGGCACCCCTCTCACAGCGTCAGCACCAAACATGGATCATCGGCCTCTCAGGTTTCCTTCTGCTGTTTACAAACACAGCCTCCAGCGCTGTTGGACACACACACACGCACGATGCACACATGCGCGCACGTGCGCACACATTAATGTCCAGCTCCGGCGTAGTCCCACAAGAGGTTTAACTTTTATTGGCCTCTTTGCCTTTTTCTACCCCGGGGAGCAAGGTCAAGCCTCATCAAATTCAACCGCAGCACCAGCTTCAGATTAAAGGTCATGACTTCATCCTTCACCTCTTTCGCGACCTCTGATATTACCATGTCATAATACATCAGGATTAATACCTTACCTCTGGACCTTCTTATCTTATACCACACTGGCACTATTTCATTTATAGGATCCCCATTCCCATGTCACCTGCTCTGTACCGTGTGTGTGTGCACGTGTGTGTGTGTCGAGTCTCTTGTATTCCTCAAATCACCCTGTGCTTTGGCGTGCAGCTCAATCTCAATATCATGTTATCGGACTCAGGGGCCAAGGATATAAATACCACGCACCATAACTCTCTCCTGTTCAATAACCATTATATGCTCTACTTTATACATTAGAAGCACCTGATGGGGCAGTAAATTCACAGCTGCAGCTCGAAAATCTCAGAGTGCATCCAGGGGAAAAAATAGACACTGAAGAAAAGAAAAGAATGCAATGGGGGGTGGAATAAAAAAAAAAAAAGGAACGGGATGGAAAAGAGTGCAGGGGGGGCTGCAGACGAAAACATGAGACAAAGAAATAGAGTTGGTGATCAGAGGCTGCAAAAGAAAAAATTGAGGGAAACAGAGTAAAGCGCTGAAAGAAAAATGATGAGAGGACACAGAAAGAATGGACATTTTTTTATTGGCTTGGCGTTCTCACTGTTACAATTATCTATTGTATTTCTGTAATACGCTTTTTACAGCCAATGAATCATGCATTCCATTTCCTAAAGCCATTCTTAGTGCTGCATAGCCCTGCAGCATGAGATCTATCTGCTCACACAAAAGGTTCATGTTCCTCATGCAGAGACTATTTCAGCACCACAGCCAGCATCCCTTCACTTTACAAGGACAGCAATCAATAGAAACATATTTCCATCCAGCTCTCTAGATAAAGTAGTGCCCACACTGAACAGACCATGGAAATGGCAATAAATGTCTGTCCTCAAAACACATTGTGAGGACGCACGCATACACGCACCCGCGCGCACACGCAAACACACACATACGCGAGCTTACGCGTGCCATTGTTTACCACATAAGCATGACTGGATGCAGCATAGAGTTTACGCCTGAATGCTCTTTTTCATTTGGAAAGCTGGGGTGGTTACCCACCGAGCAAGAGCTGATTAAGAAAACAGTCCCATTTAATTCCTTTCTCCTCAACGGCCAGCAAGAGAAATGTAATTAAAGCCACTACATCTCCCATGGGCCCTGCTACCTGCTACATGACCAACATGACACGTCGTGTAATTCGCCTGACCTACAAAGGCGATGGCAGTTATTTGCCATGGTTGCAGGGCGGGCACAGGCCTTTGAATGAGACAGCTAGAGAAGGAGCAGGGAGAGAGAGACACACACACATAGAGAGAGAGAGAGAGAGAGAGACAGAGAGAGAGAGAGGGAGAGACCTGTGATAGCTGACCTCTAAAGGAGGGCCAAGGACACTGAACAACATGCACATAAATAGATGTGTATTTTATTGCTTGGCATGCATGCACGCGCACACACACACACACACACACACACACACACACACACACACACACACAAAGCAACGACAAATGGATCCATGTGGAAACTAATTTGTGTGCAAGCATGCGCGTGTGTGCACAGGCGAGAGAAATATGCACACACGGACACATGCATAAGCATATATAACACAATGCACATCTCCGCTTGCACGCTCCTTAGCTTAGTGACCAAACTAATTCATTCATAAATCAGAACCATAAATTGAATACTGTTAACATAATACAAAATTTATCAGATCAGTACAAGCCAGTCTGGCTGCAAGGAGCCTACAGATCATGTGCAGAGTGAATGCCACAGCTGAAAGTAACTAATTACACTTCTCACATTCATGTAAGTGGGTACCTTTTCTGTGTGCTTTGTGTCGGTAATTTTATTTTTACTTGAGCACATTGATCAATACAACATTTCAGTACATTTTAAATTTCATCCACGGCAGAGCACACATTTTGTCAGCTCTCCATGGGCGGTAGAAACAGGACCAGTGTAAACTGACCAACTGTTACGCTGGTCAGTCTTTACACACACATTGTGCTTTGCAGTTTCCGGTTAATAGAATCACATTTGACTTCTGTGCTTTTGTCCTTTTAGAAATGTATTGGAAAAAAAAAAACCCAATACCTAATTTCTTCCCTAAAAAGTAACTCTTTTATTAGAGGAATTATTATTTTAAATGAGCTATTTTTTTGCTTTTAATGAGGACGATTTTTTTTTTCCCACCAATACTTTTACTTCTGCTCAAGTAACAGTGCCTCTATTTGAGTAAGACATTCTAATATAACAAAGCCCGCACCGTTTAATTAACAGCAGTCCGTTTCCAATGCCTTTTAATGTCACCATCTTTGTCACTGAAATTTTAATGTCACCGCCATTGTCACTGAAACAATGACGGTTCTCAAGGAGACACAGAACTAGCTCCGTAACCCTTTTCACCGTAATATACTTGGGATGGGGAACAATATCAACTACGCACTAACTTTTACGATGTGCCCAATGACTTCTCACTGTACATTATAATTAGATTGGGAGAGCAAAGTATAGGACATTCTGTGTCAGCATTTTCTCGCCCTCCCCCATTTGGGCATCTCAAAGGACATATTAATTGTCTTATTGACTTCGCTGAGACTATGTGAGCGTATGTGCGTATGTGTTTGGGGGCGGGGGGAGTAACAACCTGTCTGACATTGCCTTTGTAAATGTTACATGGCATTTTATTCAATAACCAACAGACAAAGAGGTCCCATACAGGCTACTCAGCTGGAGAGAAACAGTTTACACTTACCAAATTACCCTACACTCTTCGAATTAATGAGATTTAAAGGCTTTATTTGTTTACCTCTTTGTAGCAGCAAAGTTCTTCTGTAAGTTATTTTGTTTTCTTTTTTTCAATTGTTAATGAATGATGTGAGGATTTCAATAATTTATCTCCTTCAGGCATATAAACACACAAATGCTTTTAATGGTGGGGATGTTTTACTGAGCCAAACAACAGGAGGCATCATGTAATATGCAAAAACAAAATAAAGAAATAGCAATGCACAGTAAATCCACAAATAATGCCATAAGGCTGTCGTCCAAAAAGGGAAGAGACTTTCTGGCAGCTACTAAGAGGAATACTTGCCCAAAACCCAATTTCTTTTCCAATGTAGTGTCACAATCTGTCTCAGAGTTAGTTGCTGTGCTCCATGGGACTCCACATTCTCTACATAAAACAAGAAACCAACAAAACCGTATACGTTCTCACTGGCAGGCCAAAGAAGGCGTGCATCATTTTTTTTTGGAAGGAATAAACCGTGCCTTCTTTATAAATATAAAATGAACAAGACCTCACTCAACACACACACACGCAGGTTAAGCTTACATTTTTGAGTCTTTAATTCATTTTAAATTCAGCAGAATTTTGCTTTCAGCATCTGATCGCGGCTGTTCAGAATGCCAGGCTTGGAAGTTAAGGGGAAAATGGAGACTCCTTTTCTCATTTCAGCACGCGCTACCAGGCAAACTCGCCCAAACACACCCATACCTTTGAACATTTTGCAAAAGACGATTGCTTGTGTTTGGGGGGGAGGAACGACTAACAAAACAAACCCCACTTCAGGTCCTTTCAAATTAGTATGACTGGACGACCCTAGCTTCATTCCACACCTCAGGTAAAGCTGTGCAATTTGTGACCTTTGTCCCGTGACTCATCACTATTCCCTTTGTTTATAACACATGAATTAATCTACTTAAAGACAGCGATCACGTAACAAAAACAATTTCAAAGAGAATACATATTGCTCCTTCAGCCATTTAGAGAAACAGTAGCACATGGGCCTGCTATGTGACAATTTCTTGCTGCTCAGTGGCAAATTGGTGAAGGCAGCATGAAATATCTGTGGCAAGTGCTGCTTTGTTTGCTGGTTTCATTAATTCTTTAGGAGGGTGTATCTCAAAAGTGCCAACAAATGCAGTGGAGAAACATGTGCTCTGGCACCAATCCATGCTTCTAATTGGGAACCTTGGGCTTCAGGAGAGCAGGATGCACCTCCGCTCTGAAAGTCTCCTCCATTATTCATAGAAATGTAAGAATTATAGAACAAGAACTGGCAACCCTTCTGACTAAGCTTGTAGAAATGGATGAGGGCTGCACACACAGATATAATGTTTAATAATCGATGTTATTTCAAGTGAAAATAAAGAAAAAAAAAACAATGATAAACTTTGCTTTACGCAGCACTTCGCAAAACGTGCTAAAACATGCTTTAGAGAGAGTGTTAACAATGATAAATAAATAAAAAATCAGCTCTGGTCATCTTCAGCACCTCAAAAACGGTGTTTAAAAAAAAAAAAAATGTCCAATTGTGTTACCCAATCACCATTTGGTCTTTAGCTTTGCCTTAAATGCAATCAGTAGAATATTAAAATCCAATTCCTAAAGTAACAGGTGGTGTTGAGATGCTAAAGTGAGGGTGCTTTGATGCTATGATATGTATTTGGTCATTGTCAATAATCTGCCAACATAATCCTGCACAGCCTGGAGCCATGCCAAGACTTGTCAATGAGACAGGACTTTGGAGTACTCTGATGTTTACATGAATGCACAGATGGATGTCTGTTTGAATGGCAGTGGGTAACCTTCGTGTGTGTCCTAACATAAATAAAAAATGAATAAATAAATAAATGAGATTTTTTTTTCCCCCAGCAAAGCATTAAAACACAGACTCACCAACACAGTTCACTGGGCATGAATGTACTTCTTTTTGACCAACTCTTCTCATGACTTATAACCCCTCCCTCTATTTTGACGCTTAACCAACTGCCATTATGGCCAAGATTTAACCCAATGTCCCTTGGTATGAATTCCTCTGGAAACTGGCTTTGTGGATAAAATTAAATCAGCAGTTTTCTTAGCTGCAGACTGCAACTATTTAGAGCCAGACGTTTAAATAGCAGAAGGCATCGTAGAAGGCACATGGCATATATATATATAAATAGTAGATGTTATAGTGGAAGGCATATCGATAGTAGAAGCCATATGGCGCGTTTCCTACACACGTAGCCTGTACTTAAGGACTGCGCTGTCCTTAATGGAACTTGAACACATTTATCATCTCACTGTGATCCAACTGAAGTTGTACATTTGCCATATGTTAGGCTTCTCCCACTCATGGACATTTCGATGGCACTGGCCCGCAGATCAGCACATTCTGAGAGTCACAGATTTCCTCTAAATGCTACAGGAAAACGCACAAGCGGGCCGGGTGTATAGCTTGTACAGCCTCGAGCGGTGTTGTCTCGGACGACACCGTGACAAGAAATAACTTTGTTCTGGAGACCCTCTTCATGGCTGAAGATTACACGGCGTTGCGAGCTATCACATGAAACCGTACTTGGTAAAGGAAAAATAAATAAAGAAATATTCTCAGTTGTTCAAACAACAATGTATATCTTTGCTTTTCAATGAGCCGACACCTCCTCTTCATTTAAGTGTTTCTTTTGAGTCTGGGTACATAAAAGTCACTTATTGTGAAGATGTGAATGAAAGCTATGAATGCAAATATAAACTTTGAAAAAACCCTTAAAAACTCCTGACACCTTCAACTAATAGAAGGGCATTTCTCTCTCTGGATGGTGATTTTACGTTTGGTCATATGTTTCCGTGTGTCCATCCATGTGTGTGTGTGTGTGTGTGTATCTGTCTGCAGCTAATCTTGCATACTACTGGGCCTATCAGCCTGATATTTTTTGTGTACAGTTATGACTGTATGATCAAGCACCTCTCGCTGTTGCAGTGATTCAAAATGAGTGAGTGCTAACTCCTCAGCCTGTGTGCTGCCTAAGTCCGAGCACTAGAAAAGTGGAGATGTGCAATTTATTGTTTATTTTATTTATTTATGTTTTGTCTGCTTACTTGCTCCTCCTGAGAATGTTGAGGAATCTAAAATCTGAGAATACTTTAGTGCATTTGATCCTCTGTTTATCTCTTGTATGGCAGGCCTAACCAGCTCCCAGAAGTAGATATGAGTCAAGGAGAAAAAAAAAAAAAGGAAACTGCGGCCATCCTTCAATAGTTATTAGAGATGCAGCCGTCAATATGAATGAGGTAAATAGACAGCACGAGGCAGAGAGAATAAGGCAGAGGAACAAAAGAAAAAGACAGAAGGAAAGGGAGGTTGGGGGTAGAGAGAGAACATGACAGGGATGAAGACAATAAAAGGGGATGGAATGTGAATGGGATGGAGAGAGAAAAAGAAAGAGAGCGCGTGGTGGAGCTTGGGATCTCGGTGTCAGTGTGTGTGTGTGTGTGCGTGTGTGAGGGGGTGACTTGGAAGAGGGATTGAATGAACTGTGGGGATCACAGCGTACGTCTCCAAACATACTGTACAGTTTCAGAAGGCACCCATCACGACCTCACTGAGGTTGTTCATTCTTTGAGAAAATGTTTGGGCCTGACGTAGACGTGGGCCTCGGAGAAACAGCCGTGTGGTTCGGTTGTGATTTCATTTTTAAAGGTGAAATAAAACGCTGCCATGGCACGATGACGCACACACCACAAGAAATACTTTGAGTGAATTTGAAATATCGATTGCAGCTGTAATTAAAGGGGTAGACACTGTTTCACCTTTTCATACTGCATAACTTATACTGTTGTAAATCAATATCACATCACAGTTTGTAAAAAAATCGTTGTTGTTTTTTTATTTCTCCTTATCTGATGCTCATCTATCTTTTTGCATAAACCCGGTTACCCTTCCAATCATGCCCAGTTATTTACTGCAGCTCACACTGACTCCACGCTGATTTTCCAGTAATGCAGTTATTTTTGTGCTGTACACCATGGTCACCCACATTCTGTTTCTGGAGAGGGCTTCTCTCATGAGGAGGCGCAGAGGCTACCAACAGTTAAATCTGACTTCAAAAAAAAGCCGCTGTGAATGGATTTCTTAGGCAGACACAGCAGAACTGACTCCATACTAGGTTTTCTGGACACAGTCACTCACGTCCCATGCATTATTACTCTGGCAGCAACTCATACGAGAATACTCTTTGTAAAATGACACATAATAGCCACAATGACAGACACTGTATTTAGGATGAGTTTTACAAGTTGGAAAATGTTTGGTAAAAGTTGTTTGCTGGAGAAATCCATGGCGTTAAAGTTTTCAAAAGGTGAGTGTAAAGTGATCTTTTACCCTCGAAGTAAGGAATGGTGAGGAAAAATCCATGTCCTTTTATTTTGCGTGCGGCAGCTGCGTTTTTCAAAAGAAAATCGAGATCGAGGTTGTTTCTCCCAGCCTCGCCGCAGCTACAGTGGGAGACATTCGGGTATAGTGTATAAGTCACAGTAGAATACCCTTTAAGTAATTCAAACAGACAACAAAATGTGACACTACCGCAAGACCGACAATCATCAATAACCTTCAGCAACCTTGTTTACAAGACGCAAGAGCGGCTGTCATTTTTAAATGTGCTCACCTATAGAAAATAACACGACAGGTCTCCACAAAATAGCTCCAAAATGCATCTCATGACAACCAGAAACACATATTTAGCCAAAGTGTGTTTGCGATGAAAAAAAAAAAAAAAAAAAAAAGGTCAAAGCAATAACCACATTCCGTAAAATGACATCTTGGCAAAAAGCAACATCACCGTGATGCGAATATTATATCTCTCAACTCTTGGCTGTGGCTGTAATCTTAACAACCTTAATAAAAATGTAACAGAATCATTTTATGCTAAACTGTGAGGTGTTATGCTGAAATACCCTCGCCACATTTTGACAATATTTTGACAAGCTGATATGCATTTTTGCATGCTTGCCAAAATTTGGAAAAAAAAAAAAGCAACTGCAGTGAGCTGAAACTCCATCTTTATTTTTGTGTGGAGTGCACATATGCTTTGAGCAAACTTCCTTCATCTGTTCTGTCAGATTCAAAGTCCTACTATTGTAACCTGTTACTTAAATCAACATAACTCTGCCAGTCGATACAACATGGCGCTATATGACTAATCAGCTTGAATCTGGTGTCCGATGAGACTGTGTGTAGGCAAGAGAGCAGAGGCAGCATCTTAAAGTATAACTAGCCATTTTCAAGCACCCTAATTCTCCATCTTTTTTCATCACACCGGCTGATTCTGACCAAAATCTCATCAACGGCTCCAACTATAGAGCTTCTCAAATCTTACTTGCCTGGGTGTGCGGCTCTTCAATACACTGCTCGGCAAAAAATCATCCCCAAAAATCATCCAAAGCATGTCTTTTTAAATACACTGACTGCTCGCTCCATAATGAGACATGGCAATGAAAAGCTGTAAAATTATCTATGATCTTGGCTTTCTTATACAGTTTTTTTTTACACTTCCCCAGTCAATGCTTTAGAAATTGCTTTCGAAACTCCTTGTTTACTCTTTGCCCGCTGACTGCTGCTGCCTCTCTACAAATAACGCCGTGTAAAGTCGGGCAACATCGTCAAAGTTGTTAGGGCATGGAGAAACTGAAAATGGAACATATACTATACGTGTTTCACAACAGAGTGAGCATCAATATCTTGAAAAAGACATGCTCTGGGTGGTTTTGGGGCCGGTCTTTTAGGCATACTGTATCGAGGAGTCCCGCATCCAGGTAAATAATATGTAGGTGTTTCAGTAGTGAAGCAACTGTTGAGATTTTGGCTTTGAATGATGCGAAAACATGGTCTAGTGGCTGGAGTTAACCAGTAAAACTACAGAGAAGAGTCTTGGAATGGAAAGATGGAAATAGTTATGACGATCTCCAGTATTTACTTGGAATATACCATTTCAGACATCCAGACTGTGATAGCCCAGACTTTAATAATAAACAAACAAACAAATAAACAAATACCACTCGTTGTATGACCTGTTTTTTCACCATTAAATCACAAATAAATGCAAATCCAAGCCATAGATGAAGCGAAGTCTAAGCCTATTAAGAGGCAGAAAAGGCTTGCCGAGCAACATGGAGACTATTAGTCGCTTTAAGACTGGCTAAAACAGTGAAGATCCAGCCTACACATGAAACAATGCACCTAAGATATAAAACCAACACACTCTATGCACTCTTATATTCACAGCTGAAGCCCACATGAGAGCCATCATGACTGCTCTATTATAGTCAGGGCATTACTTTAAGCAGCTGGCAGCTAAAAGAAAATCAAGTTTCTGTGTCAGTGATCTGCTGGAAAATTTTGGGCAAGGGCTAACCTTTGCCTCAGAGAAATTTGATGCATTTACAATTGCTGTTTCTGTAATCAATAGCCACTAAGAGCTGCACCGTTAAAACTGTAAAATTGTATGAGTATGAGAACGAGAGAAAGCTCGCAGAGTTTGAGTTTAAAGGTAGTAAGAACATAATGTATACTTAATGACTCTGGAGACAAAGAATAACAGATTGATTTACTGTCCACATGACACTTAGAGTGATTTTATATTATTTTCTGTCTTTCTTTTTTCTTTTTTTCTCTTTTTTTGGAGTGACTGAAAATAAAATTGGCATTTGTGTTTAAGCTTCACAAATTGATTTCTCACCCCCTGGGTGGTAAGTAATGAGAGTTACCAGGCATGAAAGAGAAGCAATCTTTCAGCCCTTAAAAAAGTTACATGAAGTAACTACTTTAATTTTCTTTTTTTTTTCTTTTTTTGCCCTGTACCTGAATCCATTTTCTTCAAGGTTCAAAAGATGAATGAGTCAATATGAGTTTGGACGGTTTCGATTTCAGCATTACACAAAAATCAAGGCCTCATCGACAGAATTCTTAATGACCCATGACCTCCATAGTAAAAAGACGAGGGCGAGTATCTTGAAAAAAAGAAAAAAAAAAAGAGAGTGATCTTTGCCACAGTACTCTTTCAGCGATGTTAGGTTTCCACTCGGGCTCAGAACTCATGAATAAAACCTTGAATAAATATCATTGACACAAAATGTTAAGGTTCATATCCATCACTCATTCCATCACAAGCCTATCAATCCTGATTCATATCCAATCACACTTCTCCCTTGTTTCTTGATTATCCTCATTGTGTAATATCTGATAGTTAATGCATGTGAGATTTGCGTGGGCTGCTCCTCCGTTCCCTCAAAAATAACTTGGTGTTCAAGGTAATAACTACCATGACTATAGGACCCTGAGGAGTTGAGAAGGTAGCACGAGGTGGCAAACTACTAACTTGCTTGTTAGAGGCGGTAAGGGCAGTCAGATTCAATAACATATTATCAAAAACAATCTTGTTTGCAGAGGAACACACAGGTTTAACGTAAACCAAATCCTGTAAACCATCTAAGACGGGCTAACAGCACGGCGGCGTGCCCTCTTTAGAGAGAGATGTCCAACATGTGGAACATCACAGAGCTTCTCCTGGGTCACTTTTTAAATCTTAGTTCTTGACACTGTAATTTAG
>OMLB01022395.1:0-39026 GCA_900302555.1 Myripristis jacobus
TAATCCTCATTTTTAATATGGTGAAATTTAGCTAAGTCGGCTCAGAGGGACGGGTTTATTTTGGTCTCCTTTTGAGCCTTGCTGCAATGAGATTTAACACGTTTTCTAATTAATTTGCTTGGTTCTGTTGTAACCTGGTCGTTTGACACGCTCAGGTCTGAGCTGTTTAGCCCCCCTGTTGTTCAGCAGCCACATCACCTGTGATCCTCCCAAACTCCCCAAACAGGTTGTCCAGTTGTACATTTTGGCTTCGATAATCATTTCATGTAACGGATAGACTTATCAAATCTGTAGCCTAATATTTGTAAGTGCCCAGTTTATTTTGATAAAGAGTTTCAATTCATAAAACCACAGACCACTGTAATGCATGATTGAAGATGGTCACACTTATAATCAGAGGGAATGAATGTGTCATTTTTCCTCAATCTAAGAGTTATGTTGATGAATAAGGTTCTCATATCACTACATAAATCACTTCTAACTTCTGTATGATCTTATGCAATGTGCAAAATGTACAAACTTAAGTATGATGTTAATGGGATAGATCTATATGATCTTGCATAAGGTAAACCCAATAAAATTTTGTCATTCATATTTTTGTGTGCAGGTGTATTTATTTATTTATTTTTTTACTCCTGGTGTGTTTGCCTCATGGCACATTTTCAGTCACATGGATGGCTTTTGAATTTAGGTAATCTTTCCCCTAATGTTGGCCTAGTTCATTTCTAAAGTTGCCCTCTGTTTAGAAAGAGCAACACATTGAACTAGATGAGGCTCTGTGTCCTGCTCTTAACTTTCTGTGCTCTCCAAAAACACTTGGAGGTGGCTTTTCATCTGTAGAGATCACAGGTAAAAATAGACAAACCTGTAGAGGTCACAGCCATAGAAACAAATCGGAAACCTAAATAAATGGCGACCTCTTGTGTCACTTCTCCATATGGCATAGTTGTCTAAGGCATTGCCTGTTTAATTGTCGTTCATAAAAAAAATCGCTACAGTTAATTTTACCAACTCGAACAATGAAAATGTGATTTTTTTTATTTTTTTATTTTTATTGTATTGCACATGAAAACAATCATGAGGACAACATCAACCATACATGTAGGTCTAAGCGCCAAGTGTCAAAGGTCCAATGAGCACGGTGTAATCCAGTGAGTAAATTTGCAGAAATCAAACGTCATACTCTTCATGTAATTTGGTTTTATATGTTGCAGGCGGCTTTCAGGCTGTTCGGGGCCATAGAATTTGAATTGGTAGACTGGCCATTCTCATTCATGTCTGTGCTCTTGAATGGCGAGTCGGCTGGGACACTTTCAACGGCATCCATGAAATCTGACAATTCGTTGTCATGGAAACCAGTGTTAATTTCGGTGCGTGTGAGACACTCAAAGTTAATGATTTGATTTCTATCCGTTCAAGTTCTGTGATTTGGCGTGATGACCCTCCTTTCCGTCGAGACAAAGATGTTGTGTGAGAGGAGATAGATATCCGCTCCGGTGGGATACTTTGCACCTGCGCACATCTACAGGCGGCGCTGCACGTAACACACAAGATTGACTTTTTTCTCGAAACAACAATATACTGTAGAAATTGGTAAGAAAAATGGAAGACATCAGGTATGCAGCACACCTCTAAGACCTTTATATTGCTGTATTTGTTTTAATTATTTAGTGAGTGGACGGCAGCGGGCATGGTCACACTGCGCATGTGTGAGATTTAAGGACTGCAAAACAGGTAATTTTCACTAACTTCTGGGATTTTAACACGTACACAGCAGCTATCACAAAAACTATATACCGCGTATTAACAACGACAATTAAGGAGTACGTCATCTGTGGGAGTCATTGAGCAGAATATCGGTTAAAGACACGGTCTGATCCGCCGAAGTGTTTCTGCAAAGACGGAAGCGGGCGGGGGTTAGCGCCTGGCTCCGCTGCATTTGTCTCTGGCTTGAGACGGAACGGGTGGTTTTTTTCAGGAGGGAAACTTTATAAGGTTTAACCCGATCTGAACACGATTAATTCATATTGCTTAATTACCCGAGCCACTGTAGCCATACTGAAAGGTAAGCGCAAATTTCTACGAGCCAACTTGTTAATTTTGTTGGGATATAAGGTTATTTAATCCGCCTGAGTTTGCGCCATTTTCGCTAGTTTGGTCAATGCATAAATGTGCGCCTTTTAGCTCTGGCGTTCTTTGTCCCTTTTCTGTTATGGGTAATGATATGGTATATTTGTGCAACATTTCCCACAATACTTATGACGATTCCAAAGAGGATGGTATTCGGTGTTAAAAACGAAAGCTACGTTCACTTTCTCGCAACCAGATCTGTGCCCAAATCAAGTGCATGTGCGCATTTTTGTGCTGCAATAGGCCGCGCCAGGCGCTAACAGCGCGCCAGCGCCTGCTAGGCAGCAGCGTTCTGGCGCACACGAGCTAGCAGGCTAGCTAACCGACTACTTTGCTAATTTGGATAGCTTGAGGGTCATTTTGTAAACGTTAACGTCAATAGTTAGCCCAGCCTGGAGCTCTGTTAATCTCTAAACAACGAGCAAAACGTAGCTAACGAGTTAATGTATTTCTTACCGCTGTAGTTGAGAGGAAGTGGCCGGTATTTGGGAGTTGGAAAACATTTCTGGCAGACGTGTTATCAGTCGCTAACTTCGCTAGCCCCCCGTGTTACAGAGTCATGTGGCGGACTTGTCGCCCCGACTCCAAACAACCACAGTGAGGCTGGTAAAGTTTAGTTTAAGTTGGTAAAGTAGATCCTTGTCCTGTGGATACAGTGGATGTTTTGTAGACACTATTTCGCCGTGTAGCATTTGCTACCATGCTTATTGCGTCAAAAGCGTTGTTGTCATAGAGATCATTAAGTGATCAACGGAGGGACTTAATTTGTACCTCAGACTGGCACCGAGGCAGCCTCACTACACTGGGTGACGGCTAGACAGTTTTGCAGTGAGTTTACAAATTAGTGCAGGGTAGGTGTCCCGATTTTGAGTACAGTTACAATGTCACTGTAGGACTGGGATGTCCAGTCCCAGAGGAGGACACTGGGACATTTCACCGATCACTTGGAACAGGAGAAGAGCAAGGAAATGCCCTGGTGTCCTCTTTGGGTGCAAGGAAAATCTGCATAGTCTCGGGTCTCTACTGCAGTGTTTTTCCAGTGCTCCCTGCCCTCCACCATTTAGCTCCAACTCTACATTTCCACACCTGATTCAGTTAAGGTGACAAGAGAACGTGCAGCTCTTAACTGAATCCTGTTCAAAGAGAAGAGCTGCTAACACCTTTTTAGAGCAGGAGGTACTAGAGGGCTAAGTTGAGAGATGCGGCTTCATGGCACATGTGTGGACACCACTGCCTAGGAATTCAGCAGCAAGTCCTAAATATTAAAACTCAATAGCTCACTACACAAATGCATGTTGGAAAACTTGCAGCTTGGAAAACTTTGAGATATTTGATATGACAAAAGCAAAGTGGCCAGTCAACAAAGTGGACCCGTGCTCTAAGACATGCATAGTCTTCTGCGGAAAGTCTAATTTCATTATAGACAACTAGGTGAGAGTCTGTATGTTTTCATCAGCACCAAAGACTCAAACAGGTGATTTCACTGGTTATTAGTGCAACCTCAAGCAGACAGCAGGAACTAATTTGTCAAATCTCCTGCTGTAGACCTCAGGATGAAATCCTTCAGATGCTGTGCGCTCATAGCACAAGGTCTCCTATCCCTGGGCTACACCAATTCTGCCCTTGTCTAAATTGTGACTGCTAGTTGTATTGTTGAAGTGCTAACATTGTCTGGCTGAAGTTATGACATGATGTTGAATTTTATGAACAACAAATTATGTAACCAATCTCTGTTTGGCTCAAATTGTCATTCGTTGTAGGAGTCCAGCAGTCATGTCTGGCATTGCATTGAGCCGGCTTGCCCAGGAGCGCAAGGCATGGCGGAAAGACCATCCTTTTGTAAGTAGTGTCTTATAAGGTGCTTTTGTTCAGTTTCATAATGCTGAGTAAATGCAGCTCACTGATGCTTTGTACATTTTTTTTTTTAATTTATCAGGGATTTGTTGCTGTACCCACAAAAAATCCAGATGGAACCATGAACCTCATGAATTGGGAATGCGCGATCCCTGGAAAGAAGGGGGTAAAGTATAGTTTGCAATCAAAGAGTTCACATAATAGCACCTTGATTCTTACTTGGTGGCCACTGTGAGATGTAGCATCCCAAGCAGTGTAATTCAAGTCTGTGACATTTGCATAGCAGATACAGAATAGCATACAAGTCTTATACCAGTTCTATTACTTCATCCTCTTATAACTGTGGAGTTTTGTGGAACGTCTTGCATACCCTCTTGTGCCAGCAAAGCTAATGCATGCCAAGAGGAGCACTGAGCCAGTTTCTCACGAACCAATAATGTTGTGTGAAAAATTTTGAATATCCATAGCAAGAGCTTGATTAGTTACTAGGCCTCTGAAAATCCTAAACTTAGCCTTGCAATCAAAATGCACACCTCAATCTTATATTCAATTGGTGCTACATTTGCTGTTGATGGCAAGGTTTCTAAAAGGCATTAATACAGGGGGGAAAACCGGACAATGTGTTAAGATGCCATATTGTTTTCTGTTAAATTGTAGTTCTATAGGTTTCAACAATTAACCTGTTGGAATGTAATTATTCTCTCCTCAGACCCCGTGGGAAGGAGGCCTGTTCAAACTGCGCATGTTGTTCAAGGATGACTATCCTTCCTCACCTCCAAAATGTGAGTTGCTAACCTGTCTCTCACTTGTGTTCACTGCTAACCCTGTCTTTAGTTTTACTGCTGTAAGCCCAAAGTGCAAATATCAGTAAGCCACAACAAAATCATGCTGAATCTCAACCACCATACACAACAAATGCACATACCTGGAAACATTAACATCCAGTGTTTTTGCCTTATTAATGTTGGAGGAGACGTTTGACTAGTAAACAGTTTTAACATTCAGAAAACAAAACTAGCCTGCTGATGAATGTGTATTTTTAATGGACAAAATAAACACTATATGGAAAAAATGACCTCAACTTTAAAGTAACTAAATTACAACTAGAAAGGCAGTGACATAGATGCGTGACCTAAGTTTGATGTCAATTAGCAGTATCCGCTTTAAAATGTATGACAGTAACAAATTATGATAAATTTTCAAGGCAGCATGGAACAACTGACCATTTTCCAAAGGGGCAAAAGTCAAGTCATGACAATATATATGTTAAATGCAGTTTAAGACGAGCAATGGTGTTTGCAAAGATGAACAAGCAAGCTGTGCACACCACACAGCTATATCCTCAGAATACACCATTGAATTGAATTAACACTTCTGTGATGCAGAATCAAGGGGGAAAAAAACTGACAGTGGCTTCACTAAACTGGTATTTATGGAAGGGCTGTGCCCAAAGCCAGTACAAACTCGTATCCTGGTGTAGTGAGAGTAAGACCTTGAGCTCTGGGCAGCGCTGAGCAGCAGGATGGTTTGAGTTGTTTTCCTCTCAGGCAGACAGCTTTACTGTTGGAAAGGAATTCTTCAGACCACAATATCTGAGAACTAATGATGTTTGTGAGACTGTAATAGTATGAGCAGCCGACTTGCGGCAGTCATTAGATTTGATTATTACTCTGCATGGCTGCATAACAGGCAAGCAATATGAAGCCATTTTACAGGACCAGCTGCAGTCCGATGTGCAAACACTGTTCCCTCATGATGTTTTCATATTCCAAGGTCATGAAGCCCCTGTACACAGCACTGAACAAATTCAGGAGTGATTTCATCAACGCCACTGTGAAGTCAGACGCTTTCAGTGGGTTCTCCATTCACCATTAAACCTTTATGGGAAGTTCTGGAGCACAGTGTGTGTGTCACCTTTTAAAAAGTGGTGCCTTTCGTTCTAAAAGACGGATTCAGTAATGTTTTAATCACAGTTAATGACATATTACATGGAGCACGGGAGCTGCTGCTGATATTTACAGGCACATTGTGGAGAGTTGATGTCATTTTGTCTGCCTGTCAGAGGTGCAAATATGAGGAAGTTAATTGCTGCCTCAAACCAATGACAGCTGTTGGGTGTGCTCAACTTGGGTGACATTTGTATGTGAAACGTAAGGGCACTGTGCATTCTTGTTTGTGTTGCAGGTAAATTTGAGCCTCCACTCTTCCATCCAAATGTGTATCCATCAGGCACAGTATGCCTATCTATTCTAGAGGAGGACAAGGACTGGAGACCAGCCATCACAATAAAGCAGGTACGGACTGACAAGCTTATCACCCAGATTCCCAGTTGTAACATTTTATGTGGTTCATTTTTCTGTATTTTTGTGCATACTCTGAATAAAATGCAGTCCTAAGATTTGATTGGGCCGAACTTATTTCTATAAGATTGGCATGTTTCTCCGAGTAATATTAAGCGTCCGATCTTGAAATAGTCCTTTTTAATTGCCAAAAATTCATTTTAGTTAACTGACTCCAGCTTGAGGTTTAGGTTTCATGTGCATCACCTAAATTGAAGAAAACCAAGTATTTGACTATATTGTATATTGTGTTGTATTTGACTGTATTTGAGTATGTAACTATTTGGCTTAACTGAATAGTGATGTGTATGAAACAAATGTATGAACAACCATCCATGTTTTTGGTTGACTGAGCATCAGTAAATACACCAGTAAACATGCACGTCTCTGCACCATGTGAGAAATCAGACACAAATTCCTAAGGAGATTGATGTAACCAGTTCAGATCCTGTGTAGCACATGGATGGCCGTTATTGTCAATATGCATAAAGGCTTGTGTAGACATTCACAACAGAATAAATTGCCCATGGAAAGGCTTTCACATGAGGCTTGCCTTTTATTCTGGTCTTATCACTGATTCATTAATTTTGTCTTGCAGATCTTATTAGGTATCCAGGAACTCCTAAATGAGCCAAATATCCAGGATCCAGCCCAAGCAGAGGCCTACACGATCTACTGGTGAGTGATGTCTGATTGGACTTTCTAAAACAATACATGTTTGGTGATTAGGCGTGATATAGATGTGACTAGATAGTGATTGAATGCGACAAAGTGGCTTAGGTCAGACTGTTCCTGATGTCTCACTGCTTTAAAGTTGTAAAGTTATTTACTCCTTGCCTGTCGGTACCACTGCTCATTTGTGAGTGTTTCACAGCAAAAACGCTGGTGCTGGGCCAGGTAAAACTGCTTTGAGTTCAGCCCCAAAAACGTGCTTGTCTTGCACCAAGGAGTTGATGACATAAGGGGCCAGAAGGCAGAGTAATGCCACTGTTTACAATTAATTGAACTGGCATTTTTTTAGAACGATCAACAATGACAACAAAACTAGCTTATCACAAGAAGAAATAAGTGAAATAACTCTCAAAACAATCAGTGGTGCTTTAATGCACCTTTTTAATTAAGCTCAAAAAGGAAATTACAGGTGAGCTGGAGAAAGCCGATGTTATTTTAACAACAGACCAAGTACTAAACAAGTTTGGGGTGAAGGGATACAGGGACGACAAGAAAGAAAATGGCAAAAGCAGAGCTGAGTGGTGCAACATGATACCACATCTGTAGTCAGGATGCTCAGTCAGTTCTCAAGCGGCTTGAAACACAGGACGATGATTAGAAAGGTTGAACTGAGCCCCCGTCCAGCACCATGTCAGAGTCAAAGGGTGTAAGTCATCTACTAAAATGTAGATGTCATTATCAATACAAGGAGCTCGAGGGTTGACAAAATAATTAGAAATATGACAGTACTCAGCTTTTTTCCCCACAGCTGAGATTGCCTGTTTTTTAGGATTGCAGCTCGTGAACGTGTATGAGGCTGCTCAACGTTTGCTCATGTAAAAGATAAATCAGGGAAGGTTCAGTGTGTTTCAGTCAGATTTCTGTCATCATAATTTCATTACACTATTGATTTGTTGTTGTTTTTTTACCCCTTTACAGCCAAAACAGAGTAGAATATGAAAAAAGAGTTCGAGCACAAGCCAAAAAATTCTCCCCCTCGTAAGAGTGAAGACTCCGCTCCGCTCCAGCAGAAGGAATGGGTTAAACAAGAATCACCTCCCCGCTCAGTCTCTCAATGAATGTGCTCCTCTCACATCGGGACTTGCTTAAAGACTTCTATTTAAAACTCCACACACATTCTGTGCCATCCGCTCTCCTCTGACCTACCGTTTTTGTTCTTAATTGCTGGTTGGCACATAATGCTGGGAGGGGATGGGTGCTCCAGCACCCTGGTCATTTCTTTTTTAGCCGTTAATTGTCTTATGTGGTGCAAGGGACACAGCTCGGTACCAGTTTTCACCAACTCCATGCAAGCTGATTGTCATCAAAGTTCAAGGAAGAAATGTCTGTCTTTTTGTTTTATTTTGCTCTCTCACAGGGTCTATTCCTTTTAAGTTTCCCCCTGTATTTTCCATGAATTTAATGTAAAATTTGCTTATTACTTCATTGTCAGTATTTCAACTGCTGTATAATGAATGGCACTTTTATACTGTCGTATCTCACTAGTGTCTCTAGATGGCTCTGTCTAATTCTCTTTCGCAGGTTTTCTATTCAGCATGCTGTAATATATGATAGGATCTGCTGCCTTGGCTGTCTTTTTGTTATCCAGAGTGTTTGCTATGGAATAAAGTAAATGGCCACATTGACTGAAGGCAGGTAGGCTTACTTCTGTATCAGACTTAAGTTTATATGGTGCTTTTGTTCATGTATGTGTTGGAGTAAATAAAACTGTTTCTATGAACCTTTTCTTTGGCATTACATGCTTGTAACAAATAAATGTACACTAATGTCTTCAGATACAAATTACAATATAAAGTCCCACAAACAAGGAAGAAAATGTGACACCCCGTGCATATTTAGTGTGGGTGATGCAGTAAGGGCTTATGCAGACCAAATGCTGAACACTAAACACGAAAGAGAAGTTTGAGCAGTTACCCTGTACCCTGACACCTGGAGGTAGAACAGTTGCACTGCAGGTGCATGGCCAAACTTTGATTTGTTCTTCCTATGGATTATCATGTTACTTTATTCTCCTCAAGGCACGGCTAGTACACTGGAAGTGTACTAGCCTTTAACTGCTCACTTCCCAAGTAATATCAGTGGCTTCCACTAAACCTTTTGGTTAACAGTGTCACAAACATGATGTTCCTACCCACATTTCATTTTTGTCAGTCACAAGTGTTGAATTGAATTCTGGTTTCTGTTTGAAGTCTTAAAGCAACAATCTAACCATTAAATGGTTTTTGGGGCACTTTGTGACAATGTTTCATGAGTGTGGTCCCCATGTAAAAAGCTAGTTTTAAGCAGTCTTATTTATTAAGAATTAAAAGGTGGCTCAGTGAGCTCAGGTGTGCACCAGCAACATCATAAGGTCTGACTTCAGCAAGGGATCTCTTGAAGATCATCCCCCTCCCTTCCTCCTGTCTGAAACCACTACTGAAAGCTGACAATAGGAGGCAAAAATACAGTAGTATTAGAGCACTGTTTTTTAATCAAACATTCACATAGTATGTAATTACAGCACAATTACCAAAGCAACAGCCTGTTCTATGAATAAATGAATTTTCTAGACTGCAGTCTGCTTGATAGCACAAGAAAACATTCAGCAGGTGTGGCATTCTTGAGTTTATATGAATCTGGTGAATTTTGAAGATATTACCAAGTGAACTATGATAGTAATCTGCTTAATCGCGTGCAAGCAATGGACACATCTGTCTACATTTCCCAACACAGCAGTATAATTACTCAATGAAATACTGTGTTACCAACTAGTTCTCTATGACAGATGTACCAAAATATTCCTGATGGCAACTATTCTGGTAATCCAAGATAGATGTACCTTTGCCAAGCGAGCCCCCTGCACTGTGGTGCTGTGCCACAACTGAACCAGACTGCTGGAAAGCGCTCAGGGTGCAGTACTGATTGCTATACCAAGGAGTGTCTCGGTCAAGAGAGGTGTTGCTGCAGAGCCAACACCCCGAGTCTCCCACAGTGCTCCCCAGCCCAGAGACAATGGACCCACTCTTGAGGGGGTTGCCTGAAGCTGACAGTGGAGGTCCAGGGCTCACAGTGTAAGGGATGCCCAGAAGAGAGGCATCAGGAGCTGGGGCCGATACGTTTCCATATGCGCCCTCCTCCTTCAGCTGGTGGTGGAACTGTACGGGACAGTCCTCCTCTGGCACATCCTCACACTTGGTCATGGTGTCAATCTGAATGGTTTCCTCTGCTTTTAGCATGTCTGCCGTGTTTGGTGTCACCACCCAGCTCTGCAAACATACATGGACATATTCATGGGAATATTTGGTGCATTATCTTAGAGGCAAGACCGGTTAAACCTACCTTGAAGTCTCCTTTGCAATCACTGTAGAGGGAATGGAAATAGGGTGCTGGCGTTGGAATAAAGGCACCTTGCTTACACCTGCAAGTGTGATGATATTTTTAATGGCGACTGAAATTGCATTGCAGTTCATTACATTTGCTCTGTCTCATGATTTGGCATTTACTGAGGTGTCGGAAGCTGAATGAGGACCTTACTTTTTAACAGGAATGTAGAACACAAGTAACAAGATTGGCACCACCACACACAATGGGATGAACACCTTCTTGTCCACTCCAAGGAAACGTGCATCTGGTAAAGGATTTACATATGGGAAAATGGGAAGAAGGAAAAATACGGAAAAGGAAAATTTCCTGAATGTTTGGGAGAGGGAAAATCAAAGAGTTTGATTGGGAATTGCATTGCAAGGGGAAAAAAAGCCTAGATGAGCTGTTAATGTTGGGGGGGGACTGACCCTTTCTGGCTGTCATCCAGTTAGCTTCAGGTGACCAGTCACTCCAGTATCCAGCGCAGCCATCACTTTCAGGTTTGGACCGCACCCTGAAGGCGTACTCAGTACCAGGCAGAAAATCATCACTGTCCTTTGTCATGTTCCTCCTCATTTCAGTAAATGTTTTCACCTAGAAAGGGGGAGTGAAAAGCGTGAAAAAAGTGAAAAGGGTGTTATCAGACTTCTAATTTCCAGTATCAAAGGGAATCCCTTGCTGGACTGTTTATTATTGAATCTTACTTCATCTCTTTGGCTTGTTATATAATATTGAAATTCATATGTCAGCTTGTTTTTCAGAAAGGAGTTCATATCGCCGTCTTTCCAGGTGAACTGGTAATCATCAGAGGGTAACTGGTTAACTGTGAGGCAGCATGGCACATTTGGTTTAACTGCCAAAAGAACAATACAAAAAAAGAAAGAATCATACAACAGCTAGGTGAGTTTTCAACATGTTTTTCATTGATAGCAAGCGGTGTGTGTCGAAACAAAAGACATTTCAGATATTTGGCAAAAGTTGCTATGTCTCTAAAAAAAAAACTTCAGCTTAAATATACTCAAAATGAAAGTTTCCTCAATGGATTCTTTGTTCTGTACATATGTGTGTGTGCGTGTGGCAGGACATGGTGGGATTATTGTTCCTTACTGTTTTTCCTTGGTTTATATTCCGGCAGTATCGGCTTGCAGGACTCGACGTTATTTTTGTTGTGACAGAGGCCGATGTCAAAGGAATCCATAAAACCAAAGTAGCCTCCAGAATCGGATTTTTGGTGCGATTTGTCAAATGAACAGAAATAAAAGCTGTCCTTCATTTTTGACAGGACACAGACATATGTCCGACTGCATGATGAAGAAAAGAAAAGCAGTAAGACAACCAACATAATCTCACATCATAAGTATTATTAAAATGTGTCAGTAAACAGTGGAATCTGCCTCACATGGGGTCGTCATAATCCTCAAGGTGGAAAGCCAGCCAGGAGGAGCTGATGTCCGGGTCATGATCTGGAAGTGTCATGTTCAGGGAGCAGTTGATGACCCGCATGAAGTCAGTCACACATTTCAGGTCAAAGTTCACACCTGGAAGTAACAAGGCTAAAGCTTTATTCAGAGAGTCCAGTCACTTTTTGTAGTAAATATCAAAATACCACTTGCCTGGCTCATGTACAAACACAATACGACTCCCATCTCAACCATCAGCGTCAACCTTCCCAACATCAAACCCAACCCTGACACACAGGCACACACACTGAATATCTATAGACCAAACCAATGGCTCAGTAGACATTTTAGTCACATACAATTATCACTTGATAGCAGGTTCTCTCAAAAATTCATACAATCATCATACTACTGAAGTAAAACCTAAAGGAAAGCATGATAACCTGATGATGCCCTGATTTGGGAAAAAAGTTTATATTCACGTGGGGAAATAAGGCACAGGAGACGCTGCAAACTTCTTTTCCTCTTTCCCCATAAACAGTTTGTGACCAACAGGTTAAAAGTAGAAGCAGGATCTGCCTCTTGTGAATAACTGTTAATCTGCAAAATATAGAGTAACCTGTTGGTAAAAAAAAAAAAAAAAAGCTGAAATGTGCTGTACATTTCTCTAGTGACTGTATGACTGTGTCCCATCTGATATTTTAGGTACAACTTGACTTGTCTTCGGTTTACTCTGGGATGCCTGAGGAAGATGACCATGGAGGACTCTGCTGCTCCAGGTATTAACATTGTTACAGGGTATCAGCAGGTTTTATAAAGCCAACTTCAAAACTTTTTAAAAAGCTTTCTCTGCTATCTGGAAGTAAATTCAGGATCAGTTTTAAAAAATTAGACGAAGAAAGCTGGCAAACTACAAATGGTACAGTATAAAAAGGGGCATCAGGAGATAAATGTTAAGGGTCATGAAGTCGAGTTGTGTTTTATAAAACAGACACATTATACACTCAGTGTCACTTTATCAGGTCCAGCTGTACAATCTAATGCAGTTCAATGCAGCAGCTCTGCCATAACCTCTATCTTTTAATAAAGTTTATAATGTTCAGTTTTTGTTGACATTGTGGAGAATGTGACAATTTAATTCTATGTTTATTATTGAGATTGTAGTTTGTAGAGGTCTTGTACTGGACTTCAACATATTGAGAGGTACTTCTAATTTTTTGGTCCTCCCTATTTATATATACACGAGGCCGAAACGTTGGTTCGTTAAAAATATTTAAATGAGAGCTTATACTCACTCCTCAGACTCTTATCAGTCTTTTTCTCCAGTTTTCTTTATTCCTCTGACCTACACCTGGCTAAACTTTATTTGGATGTGCATGCTTTATTCTATTTTTCCCCCACGTCCCTAAAAAAACTCCTATGTAATTTAGTCATATTTTTAGTTTTATACCTCATACCTAATTTTCACTTAAATTTCCTCCCGAGTCACTTTGAACCTAGGAAAAACATTAATTTTTTCCCATTTTGTTTGACAATGGTGCTTATATTCTGTATCGGCTGGCAGCAACATCTCACTGATGCTACATCACATTTCTGTTGAGAGAAATATTCAAACCCAATGCGCCATGGCTGCATTACATCAAATAGCAAATATCTAGATAGCTTGTGTGTCATTTTGTACACATTTCACTGTAATTCAGCAGGATGTTTCCAGTATCTTTGGAAACCTGTGGATTTCCAGTAAAATCTAAAATAAAGTTCTGTGGGTCTTAAAGCTTGGCTACAAAGCATGCAATGGGAAAAGCACGGCTGAGATTAAAATCATTTTTTTAGTATACTAGAAGATAGTTGTAATTAAATAACCTGTCGCTGTAGAGTTTCCATGCACATAGACGCTGCTGGTAGACGTGAGAAGGAATGCAGTCAGCACCATCAGCTTCAGCCTCAGTGGAGAATCCATCAGATCAGCCGACAGCACATCACCTCAGCCCTGTCAGGTTGTGATTAAATAGTATCACCCTGAAACAGCTGCAAACACCCCTGAGGTGAGGAGTGAAAGAGCGAGGTAGTAGAGAGTCATTTCATACTGACAGTTATCACTCTGATGTCACAGGTGGAGGGGGATGTGTGTGTTTGCAGACAGCACTAGTCAATAGAAACTGTGTTAGAGGGCTAAAGTTACGGTTGAACCTCACAGTTGTGTGAACTCATTCTCTTTAATCTGGTGAACTAGCTTTCTCCCCTTCTATCTCCATTCCCTCAGTGTGATGCAGTGACTTTGGAGCATTTTCTAACAAAATATGGAATTTCAACAGTAGCTCTATTTATCATCAGAGCCAGTCATCTGAGAAGACAACAATGAGATCCTTCATTTAAAGTCACTTTGGCTTATTCTGTCATTGCTGCAATGGCTGCGCACAATACCCGTGGAAAATATAGTAGAAGATAGTTGTAATCTGCCTCGGCTTTCTTTTGTATTTTGTATTGATGTTCTCTACAATGAGCAAAATACAACCACACAGAGACAAATTCCTGAGGAGAACTTAATTCAGAGTAAAGCTTTTAGGGTGCAGAGTTATATTCCAGCAGGACGATGAACCTCAGCATACCTAGAGCCAAATCAACACTGAACCATCTTCACAACAATAATGTGAAAGTCGTCGGGTTGCCCGGCCAAAGCCCAGATTTCAGCCCAGCTGGAAATCTGCAGAATGACCTCAAGATTGATAGTCTCTGACATTCCTCATCTGACTTAACTGAGCGCACACAAATCTGCATGGAAAAAAAGGAGAGAAAATTTTAAAATCCAGATGCGCAAAGATGAAACAAACGCATCCACAAGCAAGCAAAGAGGAGGGCAAGCGCACTTCTCAGTGTTGTCTGCCTAAAGCAGTAAAACACTCTTCATGGATAGAGAAAACCACCAAAACCAGATAATACCTCAGCTCTCCATTCTTCAGGTCTTTATTAGTCTTCCATCTTTAGAAAGAACATGTGGGCCTCACACATACTGACAAACTGATATCCTTCATCAGATCATGAGGACCGCTTGGCAGGGGATTGAATTCATCTGATATGTACAGTGCATTGCAGGGTATTTTTGTAGACAAAAAAAATATCCAAATTTAGTTTGTATTCAGTCTGACACACCACAAAATGCAGGAGTCAAGGAAGTCCTGAAGGCGCTGTAGCAGCAACTACTTTGATCCACTATAATGGGCCTGTGAATGTAGATGTTACATTTCTGGTCCGCAACTGAAGCCTGAACAACACTGTAAAAAAATGGTTCAGTGCTTTTTAAGAATCTCAGAGAAAAATGCATGCTTTTCTGTAACTGTAACTCGATTACTGCAAGGCTCTGTTCATATATTGTAGCCAATCTGCAGTGGCCTGCCCTCAGTCAGTCCAAAATGCAGCCGCTTGCCTGTTAACACAGTCCATCTGCAGGCTGCACATCAGCCCAGCTCTGGCCTCCCTGCACTAGCTACCTGTCAGCTTCAGGATCAGTTTTAAAATGCTGCAGATGACATGCAAAAGTGCATATTGTAAAGTCCCAAAGTAGATGTCTTGATGACTAAGATGCCACAACATGTGAGATAATTGCTGCTATTTGTATAGAAAATTACTCACTGTAATTGTGTTTGATTGATTTTTTGCTTTTAATTTCTTACCTGTATTTTAATCTCATGCTTTTATTTGCATGTTCTCTATTTTTTTTCCACACGTCTGTCTCTGCACTCAACAGTATTTTCAGTAGTTTTAGCTGTTTTAAATCTTCTCACTTGGTTCTGATATGTTGTGCTCCACAATTCCTTTATATGTTTTTCCTCCTCCTTTATTTCTTGTAAAGTGCTTCTGCAGCTTGTTTTAGAATGTCTTATACAGTATAACTAATGAAAGATTTGACTGACCTCTGGTTTCATTTTCAGTACTGTGTAAGGATTTCACAGTGTGAGGGCTTCAGGCTCTGTCACCCATCAGGTCACATTAAGGCAGATCATGACAAGTTCTGATCTTGATCCCCGTGTGAGGCACTACTTTCTCACTCTCTCAATACTATTTATGATCAGAACAAGAAACCAAAGAGACTTAAGCCCCATACAGTTCATAAAGAATGACTTTTAGGGTTATTCTATGGCATTTCCTCTGTAGTGATCGGTGCACAGTGATGATGAGAAATGGCAACAACAGAAGATTGAGTTGAGTGGTAATAAACAGGTTCATGGTACGCACCTCCAGCTGTGCCAACACTCACTCCAAGAAGATGATGAACCAATCGAACTGGATGATTTGTCCTGATCGCTACGCACTGTTGATAAATGCAGGGCAATACGTGTTGTTGATTCTTCCTGCGATGATTAAGTCAGATTTTGCACTGTAGTCGTAATTGCTGGAGAATATATTACCACATCCACGCCAACTGTGATGGCAGCATGTGATGTGGTGTAGTGTAGTGCAGTGTGTGTGGGTGTTTGTGAGAGGAGGAGATCAACCTGATAGTGTTTGCGTGTGAATCTATAAACAATAAGAGGTGATACTGAGGCTTGAGATCATATCTTTTCCTCTGTGCTGAACGAATGCATGCCATCTTATTAATGCTGAGCTTGTACAAATGCCAACACTGCACACTGGTAGAATCCATGTCACTGTGCTGGCAGGTAATCTCTCTGTTCTGATGTGTAAGAACAGGTAATTTGGCAGCTCCTTGCTGGAGATAAACTTACCAGCAAGTACGAAGTGTTACGGTATTTGCAGTTTGATGAGAAAATGTGTGATTTCTAAGTATACGCTGTGCACCAAGACTGTTTTTGAGTCATGAGATCAGAGGTTGAACTGTGTCTGGGTGACTTGTTGTCAAAAGCTTCATCACTTGACACAGATGTTGCAACAGGGTACCGGCAAAGGTTAAAAGTGAGGATGTAGATTGCTGACAAGGCTTCACATTTTCAGTAGTGGCTGATATGCAGTATTTTGGCTGAACAGGAACTGGGTGTAGATGTATGTAACTATACAGGTAGCTCTGTCAAGTGCACACAGACAGAGATGGGAGTTTAATTTAGTTGAGGTTTTTGCTATTCAAACACAAACATCTTTACACTTTTCATGGTCACTATAGTCTACCACAGAGCATAAATGTGGCCTATTTTTGCATCTTGAAACCTCAGTGGCTCTTTCTGCTGTCTGTGTGAAGATACATGAGCTTGAATTAAAATTCTGTTGGTGATCAGCGACGATGCTCTTGTGAAATAAGTCTTCATCTTGCGCAAGAGGAGAAACATGATGTTTTTCTCTCCCTGTATCATGCTGCAGTCACACATCATCTGATATGAAAACTCTTCTCAGGCCATACAACTTTGATAAAAATGTTTCCGTCTTTGTGATAAAAGACTCTGAAGAAGATATGGGAGACAGTTAGACACGATTCTACTGAAAATAGATATAGCTTGAAATAACATTTACTGTCAGACCAAGATCTGAGGGGCCTGAAGCGGCTGCTGCGGCATCGGTGTATATGTCTCAAATGTCAACATCAAAGTATTTAGAGTGCTGCTCGTGATGTATTGAAAGGTTGTTATTAGAAGAAAAACTAAATCAAAAGTTAGTGCTAAAATAATATGAATCTTATATGGCAAAGTGAACAAAAGTAAATCTAAACAACCTTTGAATGCACCAGGTATATGGATGAGGTTTAACAGAAATAAAGAGTCAGTCCTCTGCAAAAACTGTGTTATCACAATTTAATTTCTCATGTCAGTTGTCTTGATAAAGTTGTTATCAATCTTTTTTTTAATCACACCCATCTTGTAGACATCCAGCAAAATATAAAATGAAAATGAATGAAAAACATTCTGCTTCCACTTCAGTATAAAATCACTGATAATCAAAATGACATTAGACCAGTAAAGCAAGAGAGGGTCCTTTTAAATCTAAATCTGTGCGTATCATTTGCACCTTTTTACACTGTTTTCCAAAATGTGTTGAAATGCACCAGTGCAATAAAATGGTCTTGTGGGAAATGGCAGACATAGATTAGACCTAAACTGTAAATGCACCTTGGGCATGGAACGAGTTCTCCTTTATTTTAATATTTTTAAAGGTCTTACAAACTGCTGCGAAGGAAACATGTTGTTTCACATCTTTTCCTTGACTTGAGATGGACTTGATTTTTCCTTTTAATTATAGTTTTATGTTCTATCATGTGAAATTGTTCTTTAAGTGAAACCTATCACCTTCAAAACTCCCTGCAAAAAGAGATCTTGCATCTCAATGGGACTTTTCAGGCTAAATAAAGGATAAATAAAATGCAAATAAAAATAAATAAGTTTCTGTCTGGATCAAGAATGGGCAATCATGTGGCATTTTGGGGCTGAGTGTATGCAGATGTGAAAACAACAGTGCTGGACTGAAAACTGGTTCAATTGCCCAGTCCTGGTTTAGATGAAGATGCAAGTACCCTGTTTTCTTTGCTGGCCATAGAGACAGTAAAAATAACAAAGTCTTTCAAAGAGCCCAGTTCACTCACAAGTTATTGCCATTTGACAAATCAACCAACCGTCCAAATGTGCAGCTACAGAAAATGTACACAAGGTTGTGCATGAGGCACACTGACACGGATCACTCACAGGCCAGTTTGCCATCAAAGGAGGAGAGGGTGATGGCGAAAGCTTGCAGGGCACACATTGGGAAACTGTAATCCATGGAGAACACATCCTCTGCCACGCGGCCAAACTGCATCACTATGTAATCCGCTGGAATAAAGAGGAGATAATGCTGAAGTCAGCAGTGTGCGTAGGAGGGAATATACATTTCTTTATCTAGACGGTATTTGCTCTTAGAAACATTTCCTGTGGTTCATAAGCAAAAGACCAATATCAGCCGTTGACATCTTACTGTTGTCAGGGTGGATGATCTGGAAGTTCTTGACAGAGGCCTGTGTGACGCGGCCGTGGAAGTTCAACACGTAAGAGTGGGTCTGTTCGTTCCAGCTGGGGGATTTGTTCACCAGGGTCACCAGGTTGTCTGTGTTGCCGTTCTCGTGGCGGATCAGAAGAGTCTCAATGTCCTGAAAGGTCAACACAGTTATGGGCCATCTGAAAAGTCTTGGTAATGACCTTTTGATAACAGTGTGTGGGTTGCAGTTTTAAAAGCTGAGTTAAGGTTTCGTGAACATACACTCTTTGGGCGAATGCACACTCGCTCATCATTCTCCAGCATGCCGGGGATGATCACTGTCATTTTCCTCGGACCTTTGAAACCTAAAACATTCTTCTCCTGAAACACGATAACACACTGTGTTACGTGATTTATTTGGTGGTGTATTAAGAAGGATGTGTAAACTAGAAGGTTTGACTCACATAGCAAATTGCTGCCAGTTCTTGCCGCACTGATTCACACTCTTTGATAAAGGGTTTTTTCTCTGGGTTTTCTCCTCTGTCGTAGACGGTAAACTTTGTGCCCAGAACGTTGGACCTGAAACACACTTGCCTTATCAGATGCTGGTATGTGAAAACTTAAGAATGTCAACTTTTTTGAAACTGAGGACTAATAACTGATAAAAGAACCAACAAACAACCTTATGTTTAATCTTGATGACCATGTTCCTTTGACATTACCAAAAAATTTTTCTAAAAGATTCATAAATCCAAGAGGTCAGGACATTTTCTCACCCCATGGAGGATCATTTACTCCTTTAATTGAAATGAAAACATGAAAATCTTAAAAATTTGATTGACAAGGTTTTCATATTGCATACCTTAGTTTTCCTATGTAGCTGTTGGTGTCTTTAGACAGATCTGTTGGGTCAGTGGAGATGAGATAGTTGGACGTTTTGCACTTCTTCCTTTTCCTGCCTGCCATTAGAAATACCTTTGGATGGCACGATGAAAAATGAATTGTAGAACGGAGGAAAACAGATGGAAAGGAAAAGTTAGTTTGAGTTGAGACAGCTATGAAAAGCAAAATCACTTTTGTAGAGTGAATACAAGAGTACACTAGATGATAGGGGTGAAATGTTGTTGAAGTCCCCCACCCTCTTGCCGTCGTCCTTCTCCATGTGGAGATAGTAAGTGGGGTAAATTCCCTTCTCGACGCCTCTCCTGTCCCTGGTGACCCTGCACTGGATGGTCACGTCCCTGGGGGCTGGACGCAAGGCGAACTTCTCCAGATCCTCCACTGAGATGGGAGACGTCGGCTGAAATGGAAAAGGAGATGAACTGAGAACGGATAAGCTCACTGCAACTTGTGCTTCTCTGTGTCAAATCAAAATTTTATATCTCACTCTTTCAGTGGAATCACTGTGTGAGGATGAATTCTTCCTGTAATTGGAGTTAAGTGAAGCCAAGCTTTTTGTGGTTTTCTCCCCTTTTTTGGCCTTTCTTGGGTTTTTTCCCATTTCAGGACTCTCCTCGTCTTTGCTCTCGTCACTTATTTGGCACCTGGCTGTAGAGACAACACATAGCGTTATTCCCTGACAGTCATTTTCGAGTATTGCTGATAATACACTGGCCTGACACAGAGGTCAACTCACATGTGTTGAGCTGTTGTTTCCTCTTTGGAGTTTGGAGGTCAGGTGTCGGGGAGCGGTCTTCTTTTTCATTGTCACTATCATCATATTTATTTGTCTTTGACTTTGGCACCTCCAGCATTGAGTCTATCTCAATTGGATGCTGCTTCTCTGTAAATGGAAAATCATTTAAAGACTGTACTGTAAAAGCTGAGCGGAAGCATTTTCATATGTTAAATCAAGCCTTATGGTACTACGTATGGTTAGAAACTGACTTACTTAAATGTGTTGCTGTTGTCTGTGAGGGATACATTCACTGACAGTTACGTTACTCACGTTCTTGCTCATTCTTGCTCTTCTTCTCTGCGTCCTCTGATCCTTTCACTTTCTTCTTGGTCTTTTTCTCCTTTTTCTCCTTTTCTTTATCCTTCTCTGCCTCCTCTTCTTCGTTCTGATCGAGCTCTGAAGCAGTGGAAAAGCAGTGACTTGCTGATGAATAATTTATTGAAGTAAAGTGTCTTCTAGATTAAACACTTGCCTGCATAAAAACACATGCCTGGATTACCAACTAGGCCGTCTAGCAAGGTCCCTGCAAGCCTCAGATTTACATATAGATACATTTGTAATTAAATTGTGATTATGCCCTGCCAGACAAATTTACATACCATGTCAGTGCACACACAGACAGACACACAGATATAAATACACAAACATAAAGACACAGTCGCAGGGAACAAAAAAAAAAGGCCCATCATCTTACGTTTTAACTTTTCTTTTTTCACCCCTTTCTTCTTTGTCTTTTTGCCCTCCGCCTGGTCATCGTTTTCCTTCTCATAATTTGGCTCCGGCTCTTTCTCGATATCCAGGTTCATTGTCTTGGGAGTGACCGGCTTTCCAGGAGGCATCTCATCTGCCGTCATTGTTGTTGTGAAGCCACACTCACCAAGAGTGATCTCCTCCAGTGGATTATCATGGGCATGCTCAACCTGAGCATCTACAGGAGAGCAAGAGTGTCCACTTTCATTCGCTGTTATTTAGATGCTGAGTATAATTGTACAATACTGAGGAGAATTATTTTCTAGCTGAATTGAATCCTAAAAAGACTGAACAGTGTTGGACCACAGCTGATGCAGTGTGCTACTGTTCTATTTCATCAAATGGTAATAAATGATCTTTTTTTATTATTATTATTATTACAAACCATTCAGGGAAGTGTTGCTCTGGGATTGGCTAATCAGCAGAGCCATGTCATCTGAGCTGCCAGTCTTGTGCTTTCGGTTCTTGGGTCGAGCGTCTCGAGTTGAGATCACCATTTGCTTATCAGCCCTCCTCTTTTGCTGCTTTTTCATCAAAAGGGTTCGCTGTGGGACGTTTAATTCAAACTCTGTCAACTCCGTCTCTCCACATTGTTCACAACAGGAGCTACAACTAGGCACAGATCTACAGTTATTCTTTACTTCTTATCAAGTGCAACAAAATACATAGTGATCCAAAATGATCAATTAACTAAGAAAAGGACTGTATGATATACAACATAAGTGTTAGGAACTAGCTCTATATTGATAATGCTAATAATTTATTTTATTATTCAACCAATCTGCAAAAAGCCCATAATATTTTTCCAAAAAGGGGCAATGGTCCTTTTGAAGGAGTTCTGAGGTTTGGATAATGGATGCAAAGTAAGCCATGCACCATTTTTCCAATTTATTAAAAGAACCCCCACCCTCCAAAACACACTGCAAGTATCATTGTTGTATTAAAAAGCCTAAAAGAGGCTATTATCTGCTTGTTTATCTTTTTTTCCACAAAAAGAGCAAAAACACTTCCTAATGAAGGCCCAAGTGGTAGGTAATGTGAATTAATACCCTGCATTCTTTTCTAATGATTCAAGTTGTGCTGCTGATTTTTCTGGTATAATATAAACATCTACATTATTTAACAGGAGATGCAAATAGACAAGACCAAGGACTAAGAGTTTACACCATAGAAACTGATACAACTGGATGAGGACAATAAAAATTATTTCAGTGTCTTTTGTTTAGACATTGCTGTTCACTGGCTGTCATATTAGTTCCACACAGGCAAATAGGTTATTTTTAAGTATAAGTTTCATGGCTGCCTCAGACGGCCTGTGTCCCAATCTAGATCATGACACTCCAGGTAGATTATAATTCTTTGCAAGGCTCTATCCTGCCTCCATTTTAACCACTTTGTATTAGCCACTTAATGAAGGAATTGCCTCACATAACTCGCTTCCCTACCATCCTTTACTAATTGTGTTGCCTTTTTAAATGCATAATATGCCCCAGGATATCACAACTTGCAAGTGTAATGGCCTTTAATTATTTGGTCATTTATTTTCTTATTGAGTATATCATCATTGTTACTGGTACTGACTTCAAAACAAAACAAAACAAAACAAAACAATGGACACTTCCAGATGTATTTGACATCTACATTAGGCTACATCATCGGGCAACATGATCAAATCTTTACCTGGTTGTCCAGCTTCTGTTGACGTATGTCTGGGTCCTCCATGTCTGACTTAAAGTGTAGATATGACTCACTACAGAGAGATTCTTTAACCGCAGAGCAGGCCTAGGAGATGATCAACAGATACAGAAAAATTTCTCAGAATGCCAGAGGGTAATACAGCATTTAGGTGTCCGGTGTTAGAAAGCGCTCAGTGCCAAATGGGAAAACTTTTGGTAGCCTAATAAAACATGGAGCTGAGTGTTTCATTCTGTCACCCCTGCTCCATCTGACAGAGCCTATCCACCTGCATGTGGCAGAAGGCAAAGTGGATTAGAAGGGGATAATGTTCTTAAACAGCACTGGGCAGCTCAGTCAGTGTGCACACGCACTACAGGGACAAAGCCAAGCAGTCTCAAGCAGGACGAACAGCCTGGCCTGTGTCCTGCAGCCTGTGTCTTGCAGCCTGTGCTCTGAAACCTGTGCCCTGCAGCCTGTGCTCTGCAGCCTGTGCTCTGCAGCCTGTGCCCTGAAACCTGTGTCCTGCAGCCCAGCCTGGCCTCCTGCAGCCCTGCAGCCTGTATCCTGACGCCTGTGTCCTGCAGCCTGGCTCTCAGGCTCCTAGGGTCTCAGGTTGAGGCTGCAGCTGGGACACAGAGACATGCTGCACAGGTGAGCTGAGCCTGCTGCATCTCCTCTCAGCTGTCTCCCCAGGCATAAACACTTAACCACCAAAGCCAGAGCAATCTCTAAGTAGTAATAATAATCTGGATAATACATATCTAGTTAGACTGGAAATGGCAAACACATGGCTACACATTAGACCCCCTAAAACCTCCAACTAAGAGCGAGTGCTGATGAAACTGGCGCCGCCCGCTTCACATACATGAGCCTTCACTCACACATCATTCAACAACAAAAGTATATGAAAAAACGACTAAAATAATCACAAACTAGGCAAAACATTACCAAAAACAGATGTTGCTGCTACTTGGAAGAATCTGACATGTTTATGTCGTTGCCATGGATACAGGTGGCGCGAGAGCCTTGGAATACATATGCAGTATTCTGCTAGTTAGACAGCACGTAACTGACAGTCTATAGAATAATCTCAATCTAGCCTGTATCTATAATCTATAGGTCTGTATTAATATACTACAAATATATCTTATAGTATATTGTAGCTATATATATATAACATATTCTAGGTATTATTTAGCTGGATATACTATACGATACAAGCCTGCATATAAATGTATTGGGTTATTTTTAAAGTATGGCTTGCTTTTGGTGAAACTAATTATTAAGTAATTAATTAAATATGTTTTGGTGAACTGATGCCTTGCCTGCCTGCATTCACTGTGCGTTGTCAATAAATAAATCAAATTTTTTGCACTTGCGTTCAATTAACCCAAGTCCACGGATTGCTGCGGTTGATTATATCTGGAGATTTGATGCTAAAACCTACATTATATTTTCATCTGAATGATAAGAGACCAGTTTTTTAAAGCGCCGGGGAAATAACTAATAAGAGGGGCAGATGAAGAGCGACACCGGAAGGAGAACAAGGTGGTGAGGCTGTTGCTAGGATACGGAGCAAGGGAAACACGGGCAGCGAAAACTACATGAGCAAACCAGCACTTTTAAAACTTCATTTCTTTTTCACCACGAAATTATAGTTGTATTTTTCCGAATTAACTGTCAACACCTGGCGTTTGTGCGGAAGTGTGCGGCTTGACTCAAGAAACAAAATGAACTTGGAAGCGAAAATAAAGGTACAGTGAGCAATGAGCCAACTTCCAATAGAGCTAGCTTCATATTTTTAGCAAAGCAGCATTGTAAATACATGATATTGTTGTTGGTGTTGTTGTTGTTGTTATTATTATCATTCGTAGTAGTAGTAGTGTCATTATTTTTGTTGTTTTGTAGTTACCACATGACCTGAAACCTAAAATCTTGCTATGGTGAGTATCATATTAGTCCTCAATATTAATTTTGAATATACACGCTGCTTTATCTGTCATTTGTAAGCTTTTCATGTCATTTTTTTTGCTCTGACTGTCACTCCCTCTTGACTGTCCTCAGGGCAGATGTAAGCTACAATGACATGGAGGAGATAGACAGCATGCAGTCCATTCCTGATTTGGAGAGGTATATCTGCTCTGATTTATGCCTACAAACAATTAGTGCCAGACATGTTTGTTTTTTTTTAATGTACCTTTTTTGCAAAGCTGGGCATGTGGAGTGATTCTTTTCACCTTACTGGCTGGCTGGCTGTTTTTGGTCTGTTTAGTCACATTATTCTCTCGGTGATACAGGGCTCTGTGCAGCGTGTTTTGTGTGGACGTCCCTGAGCCAAAGAGAGGGGTCCTGCTGGAGCTGTATGTCCACACTGTGCTGTTCTGCAGAGAGAGCAGCCTCAACCGAGAACAAACATCTGCCCTCCTGTCCATCATCAAGTGCATCCACCAGGCTAACACCGGTAGAGTTGGCAGGCTTTGAACAATATGTTAATATACTAATATTTAACTCTACCACTGGGAAAATGTTTATTCAGTGGATTCAGTAGCAAGTTCATCTCATGTTGTGTGATTTACCTGCTTATATTGGGATATGTTTGGAACTCTTTCCCTACAGAAACTTCATTCAACAACATGGAGCAGTGTTTTGAATACTGCAGTGAGCTTCTTCTCTGCCACTCAGTCAGGGTGTGTAAACCAATCACAAATGGCTGTCTGTTTTTATTTTCAACCCATAATGTCATTTCAGCACCCAACAATTTCCATATATGATGCTTGAACGTTTTTTTTTGTTTGTTTGTTTTGATGTGCGTCTGTCCTGACCGCTGCAGCGACCTCCCTTTAGCGTCAGTCTCTTCAGCTCTGAGGAGGTGACTCATATCTTAAAGTACATCTACAACACCTACATCAGACACCACAAGCTCTACAAATATATTTTCACTCCTCAGGTAATGATGAAAAAGTTTGCAAGCGTGAACTGATGGAAAACTTAACAGTTGAAACTTTTGCCATCTTGCACCATCTTCCATTTTTGTTGCTTCCTTTCGCTTAATTGCTGATAAAGTTTAACTGGAGGGATTCATAGTGAAGAGCTTGCATGATTCATACAAAGTGTTTGTTATTTCTGCATTACTGTAGGTACAACTTGATCTGTCTTTGGTTTACTCTGGGATGCCGGAGGAAGATGACACTACCATGGAGGACTCTGCTGCTCCAGGTATTAACATTGGACAGGGATCAGCACATTTTATAAAGCCAAATTCAAAACTTTTTAAAAACCTTTCACCGCTATCTGGAAGTAAATTTAGGATCAGTTTTAAAAATTAGACTGAAGAAAGCTGGCAAAACAAACTTATTTCCGCTTGAACATAGTGAATAAAAGCTCTGAAACTACAAATGGCCAGTTTAAAGTAGGGGCGCCAGGAAATAAACGTTAAAGGTCATAAAGTCCAGCTGTGTTTTATAAAACAGGCACATTATACACCCAGTGGCCACTTTATCAGGTCCACCTGTACAATCTAATGCAGTTCATGTGTAAATTTAATTCACTGTTTATTATTGAGGTTGCAGTTTGCAGAGGTCTTGAACTGGACATTATATTGAGAGGTGTTTCTAATTTTTTGTCCCTCTCTATTGATATACATGAGTGGGACAGAATAGTGGAAACAGCTCTCAATAAAATGCAGTCCAGCACAACAGCAGCACTAACTATGAGCTCAATGCCAAACATAGAACTGAATGAACACCTCTATTACTGTGACAAAAAGAAAACCTGAGTATTATAGGCATCAGGAAAGTAAATTTTATGGCAGAACATTGGTATTGGATTGTATTAGATTGTGCATGTGGACCTAATAATATGGCTACTGAGTGTGTATTATACTATTAAACCCATTCTGTATTAATCTAAGAGTTGATGTGCAGTGCAAAGAAAGCTGTAACTGCAGGGTAAAAAAACAAACAAACATGACATCTAATAACTATATAAGACATTGAATACCTTTCAAGGCCGTACATTTAGAAGATTTGACTTTTTCATACTTTTCAAGGACCTGCAAATACCCTGAGTTATAAAAAAAATGACTTGTTGTACCTCACTCAGAGACAGAGTCAGAAGCAGCACAAGAGAAAGAGCGTCTTCCCGAAACACAGGAAACAATCACCACAGAGCCTGAGGGAGCCACACTGGGTATGGCTCACAAGTCATCTGAGGAATGAGAGTAATTGTGCACAAATGACTTGATTAATCAGATACCTTCTGTTATTACTTGTGGTAACTGTAATTGGCTCATTTGTTGTCTTTCAGGTTCCAGGTCAGAGCTGAGGGCGATGATAGAGCAGGAGTTCAGAGAGGAGATGATGCTCGTGTTTGGCCAGCTAGAGCAGCAACTCAAAGATCACACAGATCAGCTCAGCAGCACAATGGCTTCTCTACAGCCCAATCTCCAGGGCCAAAGATAATGCATACTTTTATTAACCTTTTTAAACATCTAAAGCATCAGCAACTCACTCTGTTGGTGCATCAAAACATCCAAAAGAAAACAGAAAACTCAAACTCAGATATTAGTTTTATTAGCATGAATAAAACTATTTTCTCCATGTAGTTATTTGTACAACTTTTGTACATTGCTCATGCATAGAGGCAGGTTGTTTTAGGAGACATAGCATTCAGTAAACTGTAGTTTGAGCTGCGTAAGGAATGCTATTGGTTAGTTGCAACAGGAAATACAGTCAAACAGTCTTCACAGTTTCTCTTAGTGGGTTCACTATGGAGGAATGTCTGCATGCATGGTAGTAGCATGTTTTTTTTTTTGACAAAGGCATTCCAACACTGTACTTGAAGGTTTCGGAAATATTGTTACATTCTTGATTGAGTCCATTGATACTGATCAGCAACACTTTATGTTAAATGCGGCCTATGTTCTTGAAAACTGGGCCTAGCACCTATAACTATCTGTTAAATAATTAATTACAGTGCATTAACATTTTCAGCCACACCATGCTTAGAAATCTACACTCTCCTCAGTTACAACTGATGGTCAAAAGCTTAAAAAAAAAAACTTGATCACACATAAGACAGCTTTATATGTTGTATAAACAGATTGTGCAATGTGTTCTGTACTGCATTAAAGTGGCATTGCAAATATTGTTTTCTACAGCTGTTACGACCTGACTTGAAGAGTTTCAAATAGCCACGTCTTTGACCCACCAAGTCAGATCAAAAAATAGATATGGAATATGAAATCATGCACCTCTGACTATTATTTAGAATAAATAACGGCAACGGTGCACATTAAGGCATACAAATGCCCCAGTCCCTGAATTCCTCATCTTGTACATTATCTGCAGTAAACAGAATGACTTGACCAGACGTACACTGACAGGGAAACAACAGCACATGCAAGTGGTAACACTATTCAGTGACATAAAAACCAAAGCAGTAAGAGATAAGGTTGACCTTTAAATTTCAAAGTCCTCCAGGCCCAGCAGCATGATCTTAGCTGTGTTCTGGAAGAGCGCGGCCCGGTTCTGCTGCTCGCCTTTCTTCACCCAGTGTCCGTAGATGCGGAAGGCGCAGCCGTCGATGAGTTTGCGGACCCCGCGGATGGAGTAAGGGTCTCTCGCCAGGACCTCCCGGGTCAGAGGCCGGGCCCTGCGGTAACGACTGTACATCCTGATGCAGGCCAGCACGCTGACTATCAAGACCTGAAGAGGCAGCAGGGAACATTACAACAGTGACATTAAAATTTGGAAGATTTTGCACTTCTTGAAAGCATAGTGTGGCAGACCCATTCTTTCAGGCAGTTAACTTTGATTAAATACAATGGAGCCGGATAATGCATCTCACCCTAAATGTCCTTCGTGGACTGAAAAGCCGCACATCCTTCTGGTACAGTCTGAAGAAGGGATGGGCTAAGGCCTGTTCAGCAGTCAGACGCAGAGCCGGGTCCACCACCAGCAGCCGGGATATCTGAGCATCACACACACAGGGATTTTCAAAATAAACACAGCCTTTACAGAACTGAGCAAATACACTTTTATATATTTGAGAAACCTGACATTAGGATCTTTATACTGCACTAAAAAAAAGTCTAAAATAGGCATGAACCATTCTTCATAAGAGCATATATTTAATGATGAATGAAGTGATGAATTTATTTTGATTTTGTGTATGACACAGGAAGCTGCCCAGCCAGTCTTTACTGCCCTAAAATAAAATGTAGCTCACTGCAGCATCACTGCAGCATATGTACTTAAACAGGAAAGTTTACAGAGTGTGGTCTTACCAGGTCTTTGACAGTGTCAGACCTGTCATCCCACTCTGGGGAGCTGAACTGATAGCGACCCTCCATGATCATCCTAAGCATCAGCATCTGTTTGCGATGCCAGAATGGCGGTGAGCCAGCCAGTAAGGTGAAAAGAATCACTCCACATGCCCAGCTTAGCAAAAAAGGTACATTAAAAAAAAATTAAGCAGGAGTTAGAGATAAGCTTCGAGCCCAATGCACATTAATTTTTGTGAATCTCACAATCAAGTTAATTGTTACTGGCGAAGGCTTGACAAAATGTATTACTGACAAAAGAAATGAACTTACAGATCCACCTCTTTCCCATAGCCTGGGTGCATCTCATCCATGGAGCACTTCAGGATTTCAGGAGCCAGGTAACCAGGAGTCCCACAAAGCTCTCATTTATTGGAAGAAAAGACAAATTAAAGTTTACCTCTGTCTGTATAGATTATATAAATGCTTTGCAACGAAAATGCTCTACAGAAATCTTCTTTAATATTGATCTAGAGTCGTCCGTCTTGTTTGAGATTACCTCTGAGATTTTCTCCGGGCTGCAGCTGGACAGAGAACCCAAAGTCAGAGAGCTTGATATGGCCCTGGTCATCCAACAAAATGTTCTCAGGCTTCAGGTCCCGGTGGACGATGTTGAAGGAGTGGAGGTACTGGACAGCCTCCAGCAGAGCTCGCATCATGCTCCTGCAGCAGGGATGGGTTTTAATAAGGCAGGAGTTCAGTTAAATGTTATTGACACTGAAACAACTGGAATATTGTTGCATTTAATTTGCTGATGGAGTGTGTTTACCTGGTTTCCTTTTCACTCAGAGTGACCTTTTCTGTGAGGTAGTCAAACAGCTCCCCTCTCCTCATGCTGACAGAACAACAGCAACAGTCAGTGACGACATGAATCCAACATAGCTCCCATAAACACTAAAATTACTGTTTTGGGGGAAATGAAAGAGATTGATCCATACATAAATTATTTTCCTTCATACTCACAGGTCAAACACCAAAAAGATGAAGGTTGTCGACTCGTAGGAATCAATGAGAGTGACTGAGGGATAAAAGAAAAACTGTTTAATGATACTGCGCTCTTTATGACAAAGATCAGCAAGTCAGTTTGTTGTATGTATAAAAACAGAAAAAAATGTGAAAAATCAAACTCATTGAAATTCATTGTAATTATAATAATAGGGCTGAGCGATATATTGTTAACATTATCTAGACATGAACATGTGTGATATTGGCAGGTTCTGGTAGGAAATACAGCATGAGGTAAACTGAAGACTGAGCTGAGCATTCGGGAGGCTGGTGGAGAGGAGTGCCAACGTACTGATAGAGGAGTGTCCCTTCACCATGTTGAGAACCTGGATCTCCTTCAGTGTGGAGGTTTTCACCTCCTCCAGCTGCTGGGCTGTCATCTTCTCTGCTGTAATCTCTATAATCTTCACAGCCAGCTCCTGCCCGGTTTGTCTGTGCACACACCTGCGCACCACGCTGCTCACACCCCTGAGGCAGGACATGTGGATTACACAGCCATGGGCTTTAAGCTCACATAATCAATGATGACTGATGTTTACATTTCGTTTTCCTAAGTGGACTCACCTGCCAATCACCTCCTTAGGATCATACTTCTGGTAGAACTCCTTGGCCCCCACCCAGTCTGGCAGCTCATCTCCAACAACTATGTCTTTGGTCATGGTAGCAGAGTCTGGATCTGTGACAACACCAGGACTCATTTTAGAAGAGTGCTGCACAGATATTGTTAATTAGGGAAGTAGGGATGTTAGGAAATAGGAACAATCGCCTGTATTTCCACCAGAAGTCACCACAAAGACATAACAAATTAATTGCATCTGTAGGCTGATGTTTTTATGCGTGTAAAGCTTTCTTTTTAGATTTTGTTTCCTGCAGCCCAGTTGCTTGTTGCCGTGTCTTTGCTGTGGCCTTGGCTTTGCAGGCTCACCGTGTCCATACCCGGAAATCACTTACCATGCAGGCAAAAATACCGAGAATAGAGGACGCTGAGTGAAGTATCAGACTAGTAATCCCATCACAGTCCAAGCAAACAAAAGTTGGCCATAACTGTGTGCAATCTTAACGCTGATTCTATGAAACTGGCTAATGTTAGCGGGAGCTGCTGATTTGTTTACATTCTAGTCACATTTCTTGAAACTTCTGTCTCCCCGCCGAGGCAGCACTGCCCCCTGGAGGCCGGAGTCAAGAAATACAAGACGCTGCCGTGCCTTTTACTGTATTATATGAAACATTTCATCGTTGTAAAAAATAAATAAATAAAATCGGGTACGTATCAATAAGGTCCAATAATTTACACCGTTTTTTCATTTTTTAATTATATTCTTGACTGAAAATATTTAGCTTTGGTTTTTTCTACCGGAAGTGCAACTCCGTCACCTCCTGTAGCTGCTAGATGTTTTACGGTTTCAATTGCTGCTTGTGAAGGTTTGTAATTTTTTGGTCAGGAAATAGTTCATATATTTAATCCAAGAGCTGCTCTAAAGACAGTTTACACTTGTATTTCGTGGCCACTGAAGAAAACTGCCGACCAATCATTTAATGTAGCCATAAAAAGGCTATGTTTAGCTCCTAGTTCGCAAAATTAGCATAGCTCGCTTAGCAAGTTTGCTAACGTGAGCTGAACATGTATCGCTACGATTTAATGTAGATTTTAACGGTCCAGCTCGTGGCCCCTCATCATGGCAGTCGACTTTACGCTTCAGGGATAGATACTTTAATATTTACACGACAGGATGAGTGTTTTGACTGACAGTTGAAGCCAGTATTTCCGAACCTGTGGTTCAAAGCTAACTCATTCATTTGGTAATGATGCAGACCATCCTTAATGGGTGTTGCCTGTAACTCTCAGTCTGTATTCTCTTGTGATGTTTCTCAGCAGAGGCAGAGATGTCAGGTGCTGGTGGAGGGAAGCGGCCCTCAGGAGGGGACAGCCCCCCTGGCCCTCCTGAGAAGAAGTCCAAAAAAGAAGAGAAGACCACCACCACTCTCATCGAGCCCATACGCATAGGGGGTGTTTCCTCTACGGTTAGTCTTTGGTTCATGATGCTTATTAGTATCTCAACTAATATGTGTAATCAATCTCAGTGGGTCGACATTCCAGGTCACAGATTCCCTCTGTCTTCATGCCTGTGTGTATGCCGGGTCTTGCAGGAGGAGATGGACATGAAGGTGATCCAGTTCAAAAACAAGAAGCTGTGCGAGCGCTTGGAGCAGAGGCAGGCCATGGAGGATGAGCTGCGAGAGAAAATAGAGAAGCTGGAGAAAAGACAAGCAACTGATGACACCACTCTGCTGATTGTCAACCGCTATTGGTCACAGGTGCCTTTGTGCTTTCCACATGTACAGTATAAGTCATTGTGTAGGTGCACTGCTGTAATGCCTGCTGAAGGATCTTACAAGGTGCACTAGACATCTCTGTTTAGTGTTAAGGATTAGTATTGTGAACTATGTAAAAATAAAAATCCTTCAAGGATTTGACACTTCTTTTAATCTTTTTCTCTCTAACTTGCAGTTGGAAGAGAATGTTCACGTTCTGCGCCAGCGCATCGTGCCAGAAGCTTCTACGACACCTGCCCCTGACCCTCCCTCCGCCCCTCTCCCTGAACCTGTCCCGATGGAGGAAGATGGGGTGATTCCACCGCCACCAGCCCCAGCCGTGCCTCCACCTCCACTCCCAGAGGGGCAGAATGAGGAGGAGCAGCCAGAGCAGCAGCAGGAGCAGCAGGAGCCTCCTCCTCCTGATGGGTTAGAAGAGTCTTTGACACCCACAGATGTGCCACAAGGATCAGCAACAGGTAAGGAGGATTTTCCGTGTCAAGGTTTTTCTCTTAACCTCCTCGATCACTGATGGATTTTGTCCCATGGCATGAGATCAGCAGCCAAATTCACGTTTCTCAGAGAGTTGACCAAGTCTGTTATCAGTACTGCATGATACTGTAGAAAATACTTTTACATTTTTGTTTTCTTTGGTTTATTAAGTAGCATCTCAATTAGTTAAAAGTAACTAGCAATTCAGTTATTTTGTTTGGTTAACATAAGTAAGAATATGCACACATACTTACTGACATTCAAGAAGACAAGATGGTTATCTGATTGTCTCTCTGGCTTCAGTGGCTGGTTTGAGTGTTTAAAATATACTTCTGGTTTTATATTTAGTGAGTGCATGCAAAAGTGGTGTTTGGCATGTAGTGTTTCAGAAGTCAGAGTGCATCTACACTTCAGGAACAGTGACAGGGGAAAGAGAGGGAAGTAAGAAAGGAAAGAAGAAGTCAGAATTTCAGTGAAAAAGCAAGGAAATTAGAGTTAGGAGAGACAATGGGAAGAGAGCGAGAAAGAGCAACAAAATTACTGAGTTGATTAAATAAATTACTGAAATGTTGTGTTAAAGGAGTTAAATAAATGCTAGAGTTGTGAAGGAAGTGATTCTCAGTTTCTCTGACTTGCACAGACAGGCTGTTCTAGCAGATGGTCTGGAGAAATTAGAGACATAATACCGCCTTGTTTCTGAGCAATCCCACAACACAAAGTCTTGTGTCTTTCTTTACTAGAGATTCTTGTTTTGACATGTGACTTTGCAAAATACTTTTTCTTTACAAGCTTACTCTGTCAGTCACTTCTGCCAGCTTCGCTAACGTGTCTTATCTTACCAGTACACAATTTCCATTTATTTCTGATAATACTGGCATTTTAATGATTTCATGTCGTTGCTGCCAGCCATCAATATTCTAACCCAGCCACCCCCTGCTGTGCAGATGTGCCGCCGCCGCCTCCTCCCCTGAGTGAAAATGCCAAGGCCTTCCTGGCCACTCTGGACCACAGCAGTGAGGAGGAGCTCACGCTGCAGCTGCAGGAACGCATGCAGTTCAGCAAAGAGGCCGTTTCCTGCCTGGTCTGTGTCTTCGACAGGCTGCACAGCCGCATTGATGAGCTCTGCAACCGTGTCCAGGCTGCAGGTAACTGTGGAGGCATGACTGTTTCTGATATAATCCCACACGATGCATCATTGGCATGCACAGTTAGGGCCTGGCGATATATTGATGTAATAATGATATTGTGGTAGTAGCGAAAAAGTTGCATATATTGTAACATGGTGATATGGCATAAGTGATGTCTTTTCCTGTTTTTAAAGGCTGCATTACAATACAGGGATGCAATTTTTGAACTTATTAGACAGTTGTAGCTGTTTTATTATTTGCCTCTACCTGCTTGGTCATTATATCCATGTTACTAATGATTGTCTATTACATATTAAGAAAGCACTAAAAATCTTGTCAGTATCATCTCTATAACAATATCAAATATATGATGTTTGATTTTGTCTATATGGCCTGGTTCTATGCACAGTTTGGTGCTACTAAGCTGATCTTCCTTTGCAGTGTGTGAGGATGACAGCCAGTCTGACACTATCAGTCTGAACCGTAATCTGCTGGAGGAGAATGGCCGCCTCCAGGACCTGGCCTCCTTCCTGCAGGGCCGACACCACAAGATGTCCATGGAGGTGGGTTGTTTTTGGCGCTGGGCACGGGTGTCTGCGTGTACGATGAATATTTGTGTGTGTGTATGTGTGTCAGAGAAAGAGACAGAGTGTGTAAGTGAGAAGATTGTACAAATGTCCACAAGACCCTAAGTAAATTATTCCCTCATACCAGTGTAGCTCTGTTTCACATCTTTTCATTGTCTCTAATAGACAGGATGACAGTTTCATTCTGTTGGCACTGATGAAGCAACTTCTGTCATGTCTCATCTTCCCCCCCAGTACAATGAGCTAGTCGACAAGGTGACCAGCTCTGAGACCAAGGTGTCTGAGATGGAGACGACCGTGGAGGACCTGCAGTGGGACATTGAGAAACTCCGCAAGAGGGAACAGAAGCTCAACAAACATCTAGCTGAAGCGCTGGAGCAGGTGTGTTTGCACGATACTGAGTGTGCTAAATAGTAGGGGTTAAAAGCCAAACTGTTCAATCCACAATACACCATACAAAGTTGTGGTTGGATCTCCAGGGCAACTGAGAGTTAGCCGACTGTGAGTGTTCATTATATTTTGGACTGGAACATGAAAAGTGTAGTGCTACAAACACATCCACTGTATAAGAGCCATACAACCACACGCTGAGCTGATGAACTGATGAATATACTGAACATGTTTTTATGTTTGTTTTAAATAGTCTAAGTAGACTTTTGCCTTTGAAAGAACATGTGTTAATTTCATATTGGTATCCCCTATCTCTGAATGAAAAAAATCTTATTTTTGCAAATTAGACAAAATACAGAGAACATTGGAAATGGAATGTTTTTTTTTCTCTCGAATGTACAAAACAAACTGAACTAAAACATATTCTTGGGGAAACCGCAATACAAACCTAACCGTGGGCTTATTGAGCCGTTTCATCCCTATTACATATGTATATTTGTGTCTTTATGAGTGTTTATCAGCACGACGGCATACACACCCAACTGTGTTATCGCTGTTGTTCCTCTCTTACACATCACTGGACAGTGATAGGGCTGTAAGCACCAAAGTGTGACAAGCCAGCTGTTGCTATTGATGCATGATATCCTGCTATCTGTGTGTGCACTGACAGTGCTATTGTTTCTGTTTTAATAAAATAAGCTTTGTCTGAATAATGTGATTATGGGATGGATGTAGCCAAGTCTATGGTCTGTTTTTGTACTGTTGTCCTTTCATGTGTTTTTTCCCCTCTAACCATCCTGTTGCTCTTGTCCTGTACTTATACTGGCTCTGCTGTCTGTGGCCTGCAGCTGAACTCTGGATACAACAGCTCTGGCAGCTCAGGTGGGCTACCTGGAGGTCAGATTACTCTCAACATTCAGAAGGTGAGTATTCATAGCTGGTATATTTTTTTCCCAGCTGTGTTTATTTATTTTGTACAGCATAATCCCAATTTTGTTTATTGACTTCAGGCCTTAGATGTAAACCTTGAGTGCTTCCTAGGAGTAAACCCTTAATCTGCTTTATTATTTTGTACAGTACATGTAATAATAATAATACACTTGGAGACAAAGGATGATATACCGGTAAAGCTATGTTTTCACCTGTCTGTTTCCATCTCAGTTTGAGAGTCTGAATGCAGAGTTGGAGCAGAACCAGGAGTTAGCTAACAGCCGCATGGCAGACCTGGAGAAACTGCAGCTGGAGCTCCAGGAGGCTGTGAGGGAGAGCGAGAAGCTCAAGGTAGGGCTGTCGTCCCTGGGTGTTATACTGGTATCTGTACTTTTACCAGTATCTGTCAGTATGCTGAAAGGCGCCAAGTCCTTTTAAAAAAATATCAAGTCCCATTTTTGCATCGTAATTTTCATTATCACTAAAAAAAAAAAACATTAAAACAATGATGATATGTTTAAGCAAACATGTTTTCTTACATCTAGAGAATATGATACGCCAGATCATGTCTGTAGCACCACAGTATTTAATATATAATTGTATTTTGCCACATATTTTGCCTTTATCAACAGACTGCAGCTTCTGTGATTTGGATATTGCACTTGGGTATATTGCCATTTTGGTAATATTTCAATTAATTGCTCAGCCCTAGTCAATCCAGTGTGGCGTTAGGTTTCCATATGTCAGCCTTCTTCTATGATCCTCATCTTCATCCCCTTTTGTCAGATGGACCTGAAGAATATTCCAGAGGAGGTTGTGAAGGAGACCCCGGAGTACAAGTGTCTCCAGTCCCAGTTCTCCCTGCTGTACAATGAGTCTCTTGGTGTGAAGACCCAGCTGGACGAGGCGCGGGCGCTGCTGCTCACTGCCAAGAACACCCACCTCAGACAGATTGAGCACATGGAGGTAAGTCTTGGGCCAAATTTGTGTTAAGGTTCTCCCTTGAAGAAAAATAACACTTAATACTAATCTACTGTACTGCTGCAGTTTCAGCAAAAGCAGGCAGGCAGATATTAAGTTAATGTTATGATAAAGCTATTTAAAGCAGAGGTTTTCAGTCTTGGTTGCCAGTGCTTGGAGCTCTGCTGGTTTTCATTCTAGCCATGTAATCAGTCAGTGATTTACACTGGGACGCCAGGTGAATGCAATTAATTATATTATCTAAACTAAATGCCTTCAAAGGTCTTGCATTAAAAGCCTTAAATTCAATTTAGAGATCTTAAAATTGTGGCTGTTCCTTTCATTGTTTTTCTTGTGAGAAATCCACCCAGTCACGCAGACTTAATGTTTGATTGGTCTACAGTTGTTTTCGTTTTCATGTGTGTTTCATTTGCGAAACTGAGCTTATAATTCACTCTAACTAGCATTAAAGTATTTTAATAGTCTTAAATTTAACTTGATGGATATTGCAGACACCTGCACAGCAGACAAGTGACCTTGTAAATAAGTTTGTCAGCTGTCAGTGTGAAAGGGGAATTAGTGAATATTCGGTCAACAATGCCTTACTGTTCATGTGTTCAGAGTGACGAGCTGTCCCTCCAGAAGAAGCTGCGAACCGACGTCATCCAGTTGGAGGACACGCTGGCCCAGGTGCGCAAAGAATATGAGATGCTGCGCATCGAGTTTGAGCAGAACCTGGCAGCCAACGAGCAAGCAGGTACCATCCAAAGAAAAATCCTATGAATCACTCTATTCATAAGCAAGGTAAAAAGTGTGGTGTGTGAGTTTAGATTGGAACAAAACTGAAAAACACATCACAGGTGCTGAGGTAGTCGTCTATAGCTCATGTGTTTATTGTTGTTTTGTTTGTTTCTGTCTGTCTATCACATCTGTAACTAAGCCCAAGTTATGGTTCAAGTTTAGGTTCTAGTGCTAAAAGTGCTTTTATGCTTTTCTTCACTTGCAATGGTGGTAACTTGCTTGCTGTGGGGGTGCACCACTGTTACATGACTACAGAGGAAAGAGTGCATCTAGTGTCTGTCATTTGTTAAAGATATTTGTATGTAACCTAGATTCTGACAAACAAAAGCTGGCCCTCTGTTGGCCAAATGTAAATTTGTCAGGTCAGATTCACCGCAGGACCTGATTGATGTTGTATCACATGTGACACCATCCGCTAGTCTGCTACATCTTATTCCCACTAAATTCCTCACAGACATTATATCGGCTACAGGCTCTACTTTTCTCCCCAAAAGGACTTAGTAAGGCTGTAATACGTGCAACCTTGTTTCCAAGTTTTGTTTTTCCCGACATTTTTTGGAGTGTGCTGTCAGAGCACCTCCTTTCATTTCACTTCTGATGGACTGGAATAATATTTTGTGGTCTGTTTTTTTTGTCAGCAACGTGGCACTGACTCAACTTTCCCTGTTCAAATTAATGCATTGACGGACCCTCCACAACAGATTTTTTTCTAGGGATGATTATCTCTGTTTCACTGATCATGTGTGATGGGCTTCAAGGCTCAAAGTTTGGGGTGATATTGATTTCTGTCAACATTATCAGCATCCTTTTAATGTCATGCTGGTGTTCAGTAATAAAATCTATGATAAAATCTATAATCTATCAGTCATCTCTACCTATCAGTCACTCTCATTGGGTGAAGCTGTTGTTAAGGAGTGGATGTCCCAAAACTTGATAGAACTAATGTTAGACAGAAGCTTGTTTTTGGAGCCTGCAAACATCACTTGGTATTTAAATCATGTATCTCAAACCTGTATCCAGGAATCTAGGCTTTGAGTCTTCGACATACTAATAAACAATTTCAGACCTGTTTTTTTAAACTTTTAACTTATACATTTCTTAACTCTACTTTTTAAGTGAGACTTTGTCTTTGTTTTTTATTATCCATTAATTAATTTGTTTGTTTGTTTAGTGTTTGCTATTTTTGCACATCATGCACATCAGGATAGGTGCTGGGTTGAATGAAATCCAGTTACATGTAGGCCGTTTATTTATTTATAGACAGTGTTTCAGGCCACTCAGGCCTTACCTGATGAAGGCCTGAGTG